>VZTU01024810.1:64423-167982 GCA_013400835.1 Zapornia atra | reverse complement strand
CATTGACAGTGAATTTGAAGCCAGCTATGCACAGGTCATATCAATAATCTTTAACATCTTGTTTTATGCTAGATTTCTGTGAAGTTTCAGGCTTCTTATTCATGAATTCTTTAAGCATAAAACCACCAGCAGCGCCAAATGAAATTATCAGGCAGCACGTTTAAAACAAACAAAAGGAAGTACTTTTTCACACAATACATAATTTAATTGTTGAATTCCTTGCCACAGGATGTTTTGTGTGCCAAAGTTATAGACCAGTTAAAGTAAGGAAAAAAAAAAAGCATAATTTAGAGAACAGATTTTCACCAAGACCCATTATATGAATAGGGCGCAAATATAATCTGCAGCTCTGGAATTCCCAAAACCAGAGAATACTAGAATTGGGCAGAGTAAATAGGGAATGTGATTCCACTCTTGACCTACTGCTAATTCTCCACATCCCCCATCAAAAACAAAACCAAAAAAAACCATTATGCTAGAGGGTACCATCAGAGGGTACCATCATTGGTCTAGCTGACCTTCAGCTTAGCCTGTCTGGTGAGGTTTTTTCCCCTACCTGTTAACTCTAGTGAGAATGCAAAAAGGTCTGCCTGTGACATCTTTATGTAAGACTTTTGTCAACACATAAGAAAATTTCTAAGTTGGCTTTCCTAGCTATTTTTTTGTGTTTATGTTATCACAGCAAAAGCATCCTAATTTGCAACTCTATAGTCTGCTCTTTTCAGATCAGATATTTGCATAATCATAGCTTATTAAAAATATCTGTTTAATATTTGTATCTCAATTTAACTATAAACAGTCTATGCATATACTGTGACCTCAAGGGGGAAAAAAATGCTGATCCCCTGCAGTTAGTTATTACTTTGATATTGAGTTGCAAGATACATGCTGATATAATGTCAGGGATGGATCTGTACTGCCTCAAACTCCTGCATATGAATGAGCAACATTACATGACACAGGTAAAATAATAACCATTGCCACTGAAGATGGGATTCACTCCTATTCAGAGGAGTGATTCTTTAATATATATTAAAAAAATGATCAAGGATAGGATGTGAGTAGTGTGTATCAATGGATATACCATTTTTCCATATGTTACCATGTAGATTATTTTCCTCCTCCAAAACATCTATCTACATGCCTACACATTGATGCCATATTTACTATGGCAAATGATAGCTCAGGCAATGCTTGGCTCTCAGCTCCCTCTCTTAATTTTTGCAGTAGCAGATGTTGCCATAATTCTTTTTCATAGCATCACCTTTCCAGCTTTATCTGCAAAGGGGGCTGTCAAATTTATCTTCTGTTTAGATCATCAGCAACAAAAATCAGATGCTTTTTGAGAAAAGCCAACTTTTTGAGCTGTATGAAACACAAATGTTCTTCAAGCTTGCTTGTTTCATTTTCCTAGCATAAAAATAAGGGTACACACATGTGCTTTGTTAAATCATGAAGTAGAATAACTCAAATTCTTTCAATTGTGTCATGTTTTCATTTTTAAAGAGTTTTCAAAATTTAGTTAAAATACTATGTAGAAACTCTCCTTTAGAATTAATATAAACTAAACCAAATATATTTTAATTTACTTCTACGTTTAACCTAAATTAAAGCCATTTTAATTTTGAATGAGGGTTGGGAGAAGGAACTGATGTCATTTAAGCAATCCCACATTACATTCCAATGGATTAAGTTTCAGTTTAACTTTTCTAATATCCACATATCAAGAGGTCATAGTCGCTTTTGAAAGAGTAATGGATACTTTAGATAGATGCTCTGTAAAAGGTACGTTGGGTAACATAGTAGATTTCTCTCAACATTATTTCTGGAAAGCCAATCTGTGCTTTTAATTTTCTACTGAAACCAAAGAACTGAATATGAGTTTATAGCCTTCTTGCCAGAGACAGGTATTACAAAATCATGTAACAGGTTATCAAAATGCACTGTCTAATTTTTAACTAACAAAATGTTCGTGGAAAATATGTGGAAAGAAGCTAATCAGAACCAGGAAACAGTGAGTGGAAGAAACTGTTCATAAGAGTGTTGAATAAAAGCCAGAGGGAGTTTTTGAAAAAACTACTAACTCTACTGCCTTTATCAGCATTACGTGTAGTGTGATTCATAGGCATGAAGAACCTGCAGTTGAGCAAACGTTTGACCAAGTCATTTGTTCTGAAATAGCTTCCAGATCACATTATAGAAGGAAAAAATATTTATTCTGTAAGGCTGAGTAAAGTGCTTTCATTTATTTTCACATTTAACCAGTTTTTCTAATAAAGTTCTAAAACACCCTAAAATATTGGCAGTTATGAGGCTGATATTGTGGCTAGGTGTTCCTGTTTGCAGATGAGAATGAATTACACTTGTAAAAGAAGATAAAATCCCTAAACGTTGGTGATGCATTTCAGAAAATCCATTAGGAATAAAATAAAACAATATATTTCACAAATAAAAATGTAATATTTCACGTTTAAAAGGTAACTTGAGACAAACCTAGGTTAGTAAAAACCTGCTATCTGCAAAAATAAACCATAACAGTTCAAACAACAGGTTAATGAGATTGTTTTAGATGGTCTATCCTCACTCTGCTACTTTATTAAGATATTTAGTGTATGAGATTTACAAACTGAAAAGACCATGTTAGCCATAGTTCACTTCTGATTAACTGGCTCAAGCCATGGCTATTTTCCAGTGGAAAATATCATCTGGTTAAAATAGTCATACCTGATCAGCTCAAATACTTCACTGATCCTGTGGTTTTTCTTGTGTGAAGTGCCTAAATTCAAATGCAGCTTGTGGACTGGTATCACAGAGATTTAGACATCCTTTTAGTTCTACCAAGAAAGCAATATGAATATAGCTTTAACCACAAGATGTTTTCTTCCACAGTGAATTAATAGATTCGTCATTCTTTTGCTTCTCCACACAGCTAAAAAGAGAATGAGGATATTAGCAGCAAACTTAAGAAATGTACAATCCGAAACAATGACGGTGGCTACATTCTCAGAGGAAAATCATAGAACCATAGAGTCATAGAATGGCATGGGTTGGAAGGGACCCCAAGGATCATAGAGCTCCAACCCCCCTGCCACAGGCAGGGCCACCAACCTCCAGGCCTGGAGCTACACAAGGTTGCCCAGGGCCCCATCCAACCTGGGAAATAAGGTTATCTTATCTTATCTTTCTTATTTTCAATAAGAAAATTGAACACTTCCAGGGACGGGGCATCCACTACTTCTCTGGGCAGCCTGTTCCAGCACCTTACCACTCTCTCTGTAAAAAACTTCCCCCTAATATCTAATCTAAACCTTCCTCCCTTTAGTTTTAACCCATTCATTATCTAGTCCACATATTGCAAAATATATGGACATTTGTGAGGCCACTTGGATTTCCTGTGATTTAAGTCTCTCAAGGAGGGGCTGTAACTCATTCAAAGGCACACTTGTGGTATGAGTTGAACATTTCTAAAACACCATATAAGAAAATTGAGAGTTAAAGGAAAAAACAAAACTGAAGCTTGTGAGAAGTACACTGCATCCAAACAGCCAAAGAAACACATCTGTAAGCTGATGATATTCTGACTAGTAGTCAGAGGTGAACGAGCATTACACAAATCTAATGGAAGTTCCTAGACTAGAGTTATCATCAATACATGACCTCTCAAAGAAACTGTCCAACCTGTCAGCTGCTACAGCACTAAATCTATAGAAACCAAACAACCTCAGATAGTTTCCCCTGGAGCTCCCTGTGTCAGTGGTGAAACACTTGGAAGATCAGAGGTCTGTCATTGCAGTGCTGGTGCCACACAGTAAAGATACAATAACTCATTGGAGTCAGTAAGAAAAACAAATATTCAATATAGTGAATATTGAAATATATAGTAAAACTCTTCTTGTTCAATTTTTGGAGAAGCCAAAAAATGGTATTGCTGCCTCATTTCTGCAGGTCTGCTGATCTAGCAAAGTCTATATCCTCAGCACTATAATATTTAGGGAAAAACAACAATAAAAGTAACAACCTAAATCCTTTTACTTGCTTCTTGGAGTAACTCTTGTATAACAAATGAGTTTGTGTTTCTGTATGTGACCAAGCACCTAACAATAGGCAAAGGTTTGTTGGTTTTCTTTCTTAATAAGAACAAAAGCTGAAGAGAATATTTTTTCCACTTACCTGAAATCTGCAGGGTCTGTAATTGCTTGTTAGCTCTTGCAGATGTGACCTCCTTAGTGAGGTTTCTGGCTCACCAGAATATCCTGATACTGGAAGCAGCAGACATGCCAGCTGATTTTTAGGGGTGTTATAGATGTCAACATCTCAGGGGGAGACCCAAGAGAAAGAAAAATCTCTCTTATTTATAGATCAGTCCTACAAAAAATTCTTCCATATTAGGCTAAAATACTTAAGCTATACTCTGTATAGCACAGTTTGCTCACATTGTTAAATGTAGAGTTTGCAACATTTTGCAGCGTACACATCTTTTAGCAATGCTTTATATATGTGCATTATTATAGATTTAACATGATGTAAATGTATGTGAATTTAGTGTTCATGAAAATGAACAAACTATTAGAAAAGGCTAGAACCCACTGGTCTTTGGGGAAACATCTCTTTCTGACACTTCTCTGCAAATGGTCCAGCTATCACATTGTGGAGCCTTTCTTGAATTCCTGCCAATGACACTGGATCCTGTAATGGTTTTGTAAGAAGGATAAAATCAACACCTCTAAACTAAATGGAAAAAAGACAAAGAAAAAGGAACTAGGACATAGTGAGAAGAAATATGATGAGGGCAAAGTCATTTAGATGGTCAGAAGAGTAAAAAAGTAAAGAAAGAGACTAGAAAGAAAGAGAAGGAAGAACAAAAGGACTGCATGATATAAACAGGGTAAAGCAGTATCTTTTTTTTCCTCCTTTCCCTCCCTGTCACCCAGCGCCACGTCAAGTGCACACTTGTCACATTTGTGAGAACTCACAAGCAGCAACTAGAAGACAAATAGTCTGGTGGCACTATCCTGCTCTGCAGCTTGCACAAATCCACAGCAGCATGAAACATTCTTTTTGACTTTTTTTTAAAAGGTGCTTTAGCTTGAGCACAAGCAAAGTCCTGAACTAGGGAAAAACAAAGACAAGAACAGTTCTGTTCTATTGCACCTTACCAAGATGCTAAAGATTTAGTCATTGAATGCCATGTTCTCAGTGTACAGCACAACCTCATTTATCTATCCTCACTCACCCAAAAGATTTTGTGACTGACCATGATGCCACAGTAAATAGCAAAAACCCCATGCTAAACTATTAAGACTAAACTTGAGAAGGAGCAGGGCTACACCATCAGGAGTCCAGTAGAAATCTAAACTCTGCCCTCCCATTCAGAGCTTGCTTACTAAATCCTGTTCTCAGACCAGGTTAAGTAGAGGAAAATATTTTACTTAATTATTGTTCACCTAATTCATTATGAAACCCCTTAAACAAGAAAAGAAAACTTCCAAAAAGAATGGCTTTTTCAGGAAATCTAAGCTCAAGGGTTGCTGTCAAACATACTCTTCAGATGTTATTTTGTTGCTATAAGAAATGTTTTCAGCTTATATCATATTACCCCTTTTTGCAATTCCCACAAAACCAAATTTTTCTTTGTTAGTGATCTCTCTGGCTGCTTTTTATTGCACCCAAGGTTATAATCTTCAGCTCACGTCATTATGCTCAGGAGACTTGATAGTGGAGCGGGTAAAGTTTTCATGCAGCAAGAGAGTTCAAATATCTTCTCACAGAAAATACCTTCTTTTTTTGTCAAGAACTATAAACTAGAACTAGATTAAAAAGCAGGATTAAGACATCCATCATAGACATGAAAAATGGCAGTCAACAAAGTCACTGGAGACAAAACCATGAAGAAATCATAACAGTGAGGGAAAAAGTCCACCACAAAACGTGCTGACAAAAATAGCTTTACCAAAATGGATGGGGGCAGAGAAGAGAGAATTTGCCTTTGAACAGAGTTTTAAAGCCTTGCTTGCACTTGTACCATGGTTTTCCTGGATGGCTGCATGAAAGTTTTCATCCCTGGTTTGTTGGCAGGGAAAAGAACATTAACTGCCCTTGTGAATTACATTGAGGTCTATGAAGAACAACGTGCAGTTAATAGATGACTAGCAATATCACTTTTAAGCACATCCTTCTAATTCCAGCTCTTCTCATACAACCATTCTCTACAAAAAGTACAGAACCTCAAACAGCTTTTTTTGCCAAAAAAAAAACCCCCACAGTTTCAAGTGATTACATTTATAATTTTAATAATGTAAGAGTTTTACAGTAAGATACCATGCAACCAAGAATTCATTACTTTTCCTTTCAGATTTTAATAAAAGTACACTATGAATTATTTAAACTAAATGAAACTTGTCAAGATAAATTAATTTAGTACATGTAGTGATGCTATATATTCTGGCTCTAATTGTGTTTGCTGCTTACAGAGTATAGTGATTCGCAAAGTCCAGTAATACATTTTCCCAGCCATTAGAAATGAGAACCATGGGAATGTTGTATCATTTTCATTACTCAGAGATTTTCTTTTTTTTTTAACTTATTTTTTGATGAAAAGTTGAAGTTAGGTTATTACTTTAAAAAAAACCCAAATAAACAAAGAGTGAAAGTGCTGGAAGGTTCCAAGGATTTCTCACGTACCTCTCTTCTAATTCAACTCCAGGCAGCAGTACCTAGGAATAATCCCAGGATAATGAGTTTTCAGAAGCTGCTGTGCAAAAATTGTGAGATTTAATTTGGTACTATTTAATTTTCATTATCAAGTAAAAACAAGGTCCCAGGAAAGTCAGTAAAAATTTTGCCTCTGACATGAGTGAAATAGAAGACTCAATCCATAGCTGTTAGCGCTGTGTGACATGCCCCAGGGAACTCCACCTGGCTCCAACTGACAGTCTGGCAGTGCTTGAGTTTCCTGTAGGTCCTGTTATTGTACCTGCCAGCCTTATGGGGAACCCTTGGGTGACTGGAACACCTCAAATAGCACTGAGCACTACTTTTAGACCACTGAACTGAGCTCATGACGTCTCCCATTAGACATCCCAAATCGACAGTGCTTTACACAGATATTGCTGCACATGTCTGCTGGCAGCCCCAACCTAACAGATCAAAAGGCATTCCTAACAGAAAAATATGCATTAAGATATTATATAACATATATTTTTATACACTTTTTTTTTTAGAAATGCACATTCCAAAGAGATCATCCTTTGAATTCAGCTACACTGTCAAGTCTCAAAGACTCCATACCAAAGCTAACATTCCATACTAAAAATTGCATAAATCTCTTCTGAAAAGAATTTTACAGGGTAAATTTCTTGAAGGATCAGGTAGCAGAAAGCAGGATTCTCTTTTTGAAGTGCTGTACCTTCCTGAGAATAACATTTGTTTCTAAAGAAAATAATGAGCAGAAAGTTCTACAAAATCTTATGTCATTGTAAGAGAGATGTGGTTGCTCCCTTTTACCAGGCAGGGATATTTTTCCAGATTTCACCCATTTTAATGGAAGCTGTGAGTTCTCTTCATATCTAGAAACTAGACTAAATCTATTATTCAGTTTGTGCTAGAAGTGGTGGTTCCATTGATTTTTCAGGGGAAATTAATCAAGATAATAATCTTGTTACCAGGGAGGAAGCTTAGTTTAGGAAGAAAGATGCAACAATCCTCCAGAGTCAATTAATTCTCACTATCCAGTATGATGACATTTGAAACTGTAACAGTGCTAAAAAGTTGGAATCTTATTAAAAAAAAAAAAGCAAGGTCAAGTTTACTTGAATTAACTCAAGACCAGATCTTTTCCACAAAGTTAAGATATATATATAGGAGCTTATGGTTCATATAATCTTCATTTTATAATTATATCTAAAAACTACTCTTTGTAACATGTTTGTAAATAGAATAGTCAGACAGTACTTTCTGAATAGTTCATAAGGCATAAACTTGTGTATACTTGGAAGTCATGCAGTTCAGGAAGACTGATTTAGCTCTTGGTACAAGTGAAAACTTCAATACTTTGGCAGAAAAACTCAGCATTTAAGTTTCTGGAAGTAGCACACAAGTCTCCTTGAGATAAGGAATATTTAAAGATACTCATCCATGTTCTGTTTACTATAATTGTCTTTATGGTGCACGATCTTTCCTCCTCTTAGGTGCAAACTGAAGAGGCCACTCCATCATTATTAGACGTAAGGGAGTGCATTGTATTCTCCTTACATCTCTGACCAAACTCAACCTCACCCAAAGCAAATGTCACATGCAGACCCAGTGTGCCAAACATCAGAGCTGAGTTACATGGTGGCTCAGGCTTATGCAGAGCAAGCTGACAGGCTAGATTCCCCTCTACAATATAGGCATTCCTGTAGAGTCATTGACACTATTGTTGTAGAGCTGTGTACTCCTATTCTTAACTTCTTTTTTTCTTTCTCTTTCCAATTTCATTTATTCCTTGCCAGGTTTCTCTTGCTCTGTCCCCTTTTCATGGTACTTGCTGATGGCAACAGAAAAGTGACTGGCCCAAAATAAACAGAGAAAATTTGCCTTATATTTCAAGGCATGAGATAGACCCTAAAATTCTACACACCAGTCTCCAGGTTTAAGAGCAAGGCCCAGGGGTTTTAATCAGCAATGAATATCTGTACAGCAAGAATGGAGGGAGGGATATCACCACATACAAACAGGGTTATTTTATGTTGTATTAAGAGGTGTTCATAATAAGTTCTTAAGTCTAGCTGCCAGGAAAGGGAATGAGGAACAAACAAAAGACCATGATTCAGAACAAATCAACTTCCTACAGTATATTGAGAATATATAGGACAAGCTCTGAAATTATTATATTTCCTAACACAGACACAAGGAAATGTATGTTGGGAAGGACTGAATTGGCCTCATTGTTCTCTGGAAAAAAAAAATTTAAAAAATCAAGTAGCATTATAACAACAACTTTAAACATTTAAATAACATGTTTTCTTATGAAGAATCCACAAGTTCTGCTCCTGGGTTGGGAAACAGTAGCCCCAGTACAATTTGGTTTATGAGAGGAAACAGAGAAGACAATACCATATCCAATTGATATTTCAGGGAGATTTGAAGAAGAATGAACACATATTTGGATTTAGGCCAGGACACTGGGGCTACTATGACCTATCCTACAAAAAGAGCCATTGGCCTCCTAATAACCATAAGCAATCAGGCCAGTGGTTTTACGATTCCTCAGCAAGGCTACATTACATATTCATTTAACTCACACTTCCTTTTAAGTTCTCTCAACTTCTACTGCTGGTGGGTTTAATTCTTTAATTCTTCACTCAAGTGTGCTCCTTTACTTACTTTTCATTCATTGGAAATATGTATCTGGCTCATCAAGCACTACACTAACCAAACTGTAAATCAAGAAATCCTGATTTGTTGTTTTAACATCAGGGCAAGCAGCTTAATGTGTTGGTAGGATTTCTACTGCCCATATAGCATTCCTCATGCCACAGACCTGAACATTTTTTTCAGAGATCATTCTAAAATCGTTAAATTTTTAATTTTTTTAAATGCTGCCACAGAGTAAAACTTCAGCTTTTTAATGTATTGATGAAGAGGAGAAAAAGCATATACACAAAAAAAAGTATTTGCTTCAGTGTCTTCGTAGGCTGTGACAAACTTTTCCAGTTTTTGAGGTGTTGCTCAATCTTCTGTCTCTATTATTAAATTTCTAATAGACATGCTATTAATCTAATAGTAAAACTAATCTGAGGGGGTGGAGGAAAACGTATTCAATTATTAAGTGCTTCAGGAGAGAATGTTTTCTATAGCAAAATAAAAAACAAGGTTTAAAAATTTTTAAAAGAAAATATACATTATGAAGTAGTCTGAAGCAAGAAGCCCAGTTATGCATGCCTTAAGCTTCAATATTGTATATTTGTTCTAAATTTCACATTTTACAAAACAGAGTAGTGTTGAAAATGTGAATCTTCAGAAGTGCCCAAAGATTGATTCTCCTGACCCCAGACAGTAAGATATTTGTATCTACACAAAAATGCACTCTGTAGATTCCTGTAGATGCAAAGGAAAAGTAGCAGGTTTCCAAAGCAGCTTCACTACTGATACATAATGTACTGTAACAAAAACTTCCTGATTGCATCTATGTAAGTGGGCAAGCATTGCAAATTATCCAAAGCAACAGCTTCAGTCTTATCATCAACATTCTGAGCTATTTGTGCTTACACTGATTGTTATCCTGTACTCCTTGCCAAGAAGCATTTTGAGAGCCCTTTAGCCACCACCCCTCAGCTCTTCAAGAGCTGGGTCAAACACTGAATATATATAAACAGCCCTTTTGTGCTTGAACTTGAAAGAGAAATCAGTCATCTGTATATGATCTGTGTTACAGCAAAATGTAATTTTTCCCTCTGACAACCTGTTTATACTTGTTAAGTTATCTTGATTGCCAAGAGAAATTTGTTTTCTGTGGAGGCTTCTATAGCTTAAAATGTCAACTGTTTTACCCATCTCCCCCCTCCTTTCTTCCTTTTTCAACTGATTCACAAATTAAGGTGACCCTCTGCTAGGTTAAAAAAAAAAAACAAACCCTAGATTCCTGAAATTTAAGCCTGGCACAATCCTATACTAAGAGTCCATTTATCTTGTTTTTTCTATAAAGATTGTGAATCTTGGAAAAGATCCCATTTCCAGTAATTAAAGTCCCCAGGGACTTCTAGTACGTAAGACTTTCTCTTCCTAGATCCTGAATGCATTACTGTGATTACACTATCTATTAAAGAAAATATTATTATTTGTATTTATTATTGTAAGAGGAAAAGACTGCAAAAACATTTGCATAGTAAATGCTGGATAATATTGTCACTGATGCAGATGAAGCTGTAGTTTAAGTTCAAAGACGCTCCTCCTCTCTACGTGTTGCTTTGGTGTCCTGGTCTGGGAGGGCTCCTGGTGTACTACACACAGTACAAGACTATGACTACACAGCAAAATAAAGGAATAAGGCAGACTACGTGGAGCACAGAAATGAGTCAGATTCTATAATCATCCATAAGTAGGTGCTGTCTGATACAATCATCTCTCTGTGTAAACTATCTGAAACTCAGCATCATTTATTACATGTAAATTTAAAGTCTAAGCAGGGTAAGGTTATAATCTGTGCCTCACTGAATAAATTTTTACATACACTCTCCACATGCAGTTGCCAACCAGTACTGCTCGACACGCAGCCCCTCTCCCTGCCTCTGGTAGGACGGGGCTTTCCTGGTAACCTCAAGTTTTTGCACACCAAACATGAAGACTGCTGACTTCCCTGTGGCTCCAACTCACTGTAGTAAAATCATGATAGCAAACCGCTCCACCTCTCACGGCGTCAGAGGATAAAGGGTGTGTGAAGACCCACACGCCTTGGAACCCGTTCTGAGCACTGAGCCGTTTTGCAGCTGGGGCCAGCAGGCTGCTCAAGGCCCCCGTGACGCTTCCCTTTCTTCTAACCGCAACTCTACTCACTGAGCAATATAATCTTCCTTCTGCCATGGAGTATGCTAGTATAAAGCCACTTTGTCAGCATACTAGTGATACCACAATTGAAGTATATATCAGTTCAATCATTCATAAATCAATGTGCATATTCTTCCTACGCTCTACTGTAATTTCATCAATGCACTCCTTATTTTGCAGTTATTGATACTAAATTCCAACATGATTACAAAATCACATTTTTCACTTTATTGCATTTTGAATATTGAAGGGTTTTCCCTTTTATTAAATTACACTATATTAGAAGAGTCTGAAAATCCTCTGATGCATGACCAAGGACATAGTTCCATCTGTTTTGTTTTTCTCATTCATGACATGGATGATTTTGTTTTAACCAGTACATGTATTTCACTTTAATTCGACTTTATGTCTGTCAGGTTACATCATTTCTGATGTGTGGATACTCTGCCACAGAGCTTTGCAAAACGATTCAAGTTTAAAGTAAAACCAGCTTTTTGCATAGCTCAGGTGTTCGGAAATGAGATATGGGTACTTAAGTTACGAGTTTAAATCAAACACATGGCACAAAGCCATATCAAAAGCTGGCGAGACCAGTCCAGCTAAAAATAATTCCTATTTGAAGGTTATTGGTAGCCTACATAAAATGAACGAATTTCCTAACAGTTACTTAGAAATGCAGGTGTTTACACAACCAGAGTTGCTAGCACAATTGGTAGATTGTCAGCAGTCTTAGTCCAAACTCCAGGTGTTTGATTTTGAACTGAAATACTGTACAGCAGACCAGGAGCAACTCTGCTCTCTGTCTAGAATTACACCATCAAAGTTTGTTGTTTCTATTCCAGAAGAACCTAAAAGATTGTGTAAAGGGGAGCAAGACTCCATGGCATAGGGTACTGTACAAACACATAGGTGCCTAAAATGAGGAGGGATGTATTCAAAACTAGAGTTTAATTTAGGAGTCTAATCACCTTCAGTACTTTCAGGAAACACCTATGGAAGAAGAATCAGATTGCAGTAGGAGTGTCCATCTCTATCAAGCACTAAGTAAATTAGAATATACATGGGTCACAATAGGGAGACATCTGTTTAACAGACTAATTTACCTGTTTAACAAACCAGTCTTCTAACCTTCAGATTTCCAAGTAAAAAAAAAAAATCCACCAAACAACAACAAACAACCCAGCAACCAAAACAAAAAAAAGAGGACACACAGACCTTACAGATTTACAAATATGCCTCATTAAAATGAGATTAATTTAAAATTTCAAAGCTCTAGAGATTCATTGACCCAGACTGCTATACTGTCTCTGATGGCACAACATTACTTCATTAGTATGACACTACTTTGATTCAAAACTTGCCAAAAGAAGAATAAAAATACACAAATCCAGGAGAATTTACTAGAAATATCACGTGAATATATGTATATGTGTGTAGGGAAATAAGGTTCACTTATTTCCTTGTGGACATTATACTGTATTAGTGACTTTCCATTAGGTGCTGAAAAGTTTTAAAAAAAAAAGTCATGCCTAGAATTGATCAGTGGACAAAATAATTTCCTGAACAACCAGCACTTCCAGAAGAACGATAGATGAGAAACTTAACATCCATTGGTATCTGAAGATACTGGAGAGTAGAGCTGTCATTAGTCACTGACCATACCTCACCATAAAATAGGAAGAAATCCAAGGATTTTTTTAAATGGCTTTCAGCATGCAAGCTCAACACATAGGCCAAGAATTATTGTGCTTTATTTTGTTTTGGGGGGGGCGGGGCGGGGAGGGGGGAAGAACACAAAAACACATGCCAAGTCTCAGTTCTAATGTTTAAAAAGCACTTCACTGTAACAAGAGACAGGCCTGCAAGAACGGGTGCACAAAAATAATTTCAGTTAAACTGAAGCAGCAGAATTACCATTTCTTCTCCTATCCTGGGCAGGTGAATGTTTATACCTCTGTGGCTCTTTGAGGAATTCCCTTTCACTGTTGCAGCTAAACACACATAGGTGTCTATAAGTGTACAAGTAAATTATTTTTTTTTCCCAATAATACTACAGGTAGATATTGATAGACTCATCCTCCTTTCCCCCTGGAGCAGTGATATTAGCAGGCAAGACATATTTACACCTCTCCAGAGGTGGGGATTTTGAGTTTAATGGCAATAAGGATATCCCACAGCAGCAGCAGAAAGCCTGGAGAAAGACAGACTCTGGATTCACGTGCACCTCTATTTCAGAGAGCAAATTATAAAACCATAAGGATGTGAGCTCTTAAGTTTAGAGTGCATTACCCTTTCTCCCAGTTTAAACTACATTTAAATTAAAGCAGTTTAGCTCAAGACAGGTTTCCTCACATTTAATTTTTGTTCCTGTCCTAGTATCTATGCCCCCCATTCTCTCTCTATTTCAGCACTTTTGCGCTCCTGAATAAAAATTACTATCTCCATAGCACAGCAATTCTTCACATTTTCAGTTCAGCATGGCACAGCCATGCAAAAATAAAGTACTGAAATAAATTATTTAAGAGATTACAGACAACATATAGCAATATCCAAGGATCTTGAGGCTTTTTAACACACACATCCACCCCCAAAGTGTAACATCGTTTAAAGCCCTGCACAAAGACAGACATTTCACTGAGACTGTGTTTGAGGTTTTTGTGGTTTGTTTGGGGCTTTGGAGGGGTTTTTTCCTAACAGTATAAGAGAGTAGAATTTGTTCCATTAGTCCTGATATTTAAGGTCATTTTTACAAGTATTTGCTCAGAGATTTTTCTTCCCACCTGTCCCCATTGAAATTTGCTTTGCTAATGTCATCAGTTGTTGAAACTCGACTATATGGTGAAAAACCCTGAAAAAAAAAGTTTCTTTAAAGGTAGTTCTCTAACAACAGTGTAATTTTTTGGTTTGGGGTTTCAGTATTCTATACAACTCTCCAGTTAATATGTTTGAGCTCACACATGCATGATCACAAAATCAGCAGCAGTGTTATTACCTGGGAGACACAGGTGGGTTGCTTTCCTAAAGCAAGTACCATTTCCCAATCCATTACTCCTTCCTGTAACTCTATAAATAATTAAGCAAATATGCCTGTTTCACAGGAATGACTCTTATCAAGTGCCAGCTAGAACAGCCTCCACAGCTTGCTGCACACCGGAGCACATGCTACAATCCACACTGCTTTGATTTTCTCTGTGTGTGGAAATGTTTGGCTCAAACACAGAAATGTAAAGTGGCCTGCACTAACACTGTAAGCCTTCAGTATCTCAACTTGTAAGCTAGTTTTACAGCTATAAATTAAAAGCATTTAAAGGGTTCTGTGCAGATGCTAATAAATTCCATTCACAAAATTTTTCCTCTCCCTTACAGAAAGTGGTTGTAAGAAGGATAACCAAAGGTATGGCCATCTGAACCCATGTGGAGTCTCTACAGGCAAAAGACACATCCCAAAGAACAAGCAGATGAATACAGAGTGGACCATATTGATTAGCTTTGGGAATTTGTGTTACCTACACTAGAGCTGAATCACATTCCCATTCACTGTGAGGAGCATAGGGAGATCTGCCAGCCTCCTAAACTAGGCACTAACAAGGTTAGGTACTGTGAATGTACTGTTGTCTTCCCACATTCACTTGAACTCCATTCTTCTTCACTGTGTGATCAGAGTGCTGTATAAAAGAAAAACAACCAAAACAAACCTCAAAGCTATGGAGAAGTTGTTAACCTTTAAGCAGCCTGTCCAGTTTATGGGGGTCTTAGGTCACTATATACACCAGAAATTTCTGCCAGTGTATCCTAGTTGATACAGAAGACAGCACTGCAGTCAGCTGAGTTCCCTAGGTCCCCATTATGCTCCGTGTCAGGATCCAGGAACATAGGGATTTTTGTCTACTGCTGGCCCCATTTTAGCCAAGTGAGCCACCCACGTTCCCTGTTCAGTGATGGGTGAGGATGCATGCAACATGTGCATAAAGAAAAGGCAGGCTATCTTTGAAGACACGACCCCATTAATGACAGGAGACAAAAGGAACATGTCATAAATATGGATATTGGGGGTTTTTAAAATAGGTAGAGTAATGCATTCACACTTGAGCAAGCACATGAAAGACATCCGTGTACAGATATTGTCCAGCTCCTCTGCAGAGTAGTGAGTTTATCCAGAAGAAGGAAATGCATTTTCCTAAGCAGCTTTCAATTGACATGGTTTAATTGTTGGATGCACAATTTTAGCAATATAGGTACTGTTTCAGAAGTTTTAAGCACACCATCCCTGACCCTTGTAATCACTGGTGCTACAGCAGCACAGGGGAGATCAGAACAGAACATATGATTTTTTTCAGTATCATTAAACAATGGCAAATTCAGAAGGCAAGAGAGGACAGTCTTTTCCAAAAATACAAGAGGAAAAAAAAAAGAAGTTTTTAAATCATGCTTTTATAAATGCTAACATCCTCCCATTATCTTTATGTCCAACTCAGTGACGTGTGTCACACAGGAATAAGACCTATATTTTCTGGAAAAGGGAATCAGTAAAACAGTTTTCTGTCAGACATGACATCTGCTAGTGCCTCAGGACACTCAGGCTGACTAATGCCAGTAAGGCTGATGTGTGACAATCATAAGGAAATTAATTTTTTTTCTGTTTTGTTTATTTTGTTTAAGTTGTGTTAAGTGTATAAATAAATACCTTAAATGTATTCTATCCAAACAAATAGAGAAGTTCTACATAAGCAGTAAGAGGCAGACATGGTCCTCTGGTGGGTGCATCTTCATGGAAGCTTGCAAGTTACACCATTTTAATTGTCATCAAGTGGTACAATTACATCACTTGGCTCTCTATACTTATATATCTACCTCTGAAAACTACTGAGAAATGTGAGCAAACCTCCTCTAACTGAATAAACTGAAAGCCATAAAAAGAAATACAATTGCTTTGGGAAATTATTCTTAATCCTTAAAATTGTAACTACTCATACTACTTTAAGTCTGGTTTAGGAGAGTAGTTGGATCTAGAGATTCATGATCTACTATTGGTTTACCTGTAGTCCAGGTAAGGACTCAACAAAAAGGATGCTGAAGTATTACATCTGACTGAAATGGGATTCCCTAATCACATTTTGTGGCCTAAGTGCATGGATTCTGAAGAAACTTACTGACACCAATCCTCTAGCAAGCCAGACCAAGAAATCAGGCAACTGCTCAGGTCCCAGATCACCTTTAAAACCAAATTAAGTGCATGTTATCCACTGTACCATGGGAAGCAGACCACAGATGTCTTCACTCCAGTCTACAATCACTCTAAAAATCCCTGCCTTGCCTTTTGGATGAACAAGATTTCAGCCCCCGTGAAATAAGTGCAAAAAAGACTGGTTTAGAGACAGATCTGCTGTTAGGTGGGAACTTGCCTTAGTTTCATTTATCTTTTATCCATGTTGTGAAATCAGCAAGCAACTAGGTACAGTTTATCCAAGTACTTAAAATGCTTTCACTTTACAAACAACCAGCAAGCTCCTGTGCATTTCATAAATACTAACATCATAATCCCTTCTTAATCTGGCAAGGGGTAGATGTTCTCATCCTTTGATATATTGAAAGAGAATATTATTGGAGTTATTTGTCCATTCCCTGGTGATTGAGTCTACAGCATTCAGAATTTAACTATGGAAGGGGAATTCTTGCCTTTCAGGGTTTATTTACAGATTTTGCCAGATGAATGTGTAACCTGTGAACTATAATTAGGGATTTCCAGCTGTTACCAGAAAGCCTGGAATGCACAGCTTGCAAGCTTTGAACATACTTTAAAATCACTACCAGTAACCCTAAAATATTATTAAACTACTAGGGGTGGAATGGTATGTTTAAAGGTGTATTAACCCTTCAGTCACTAGAATGATAGCATATGTATATTATAGAATTTACATGCAGACCCTTGAGTCTCTGCAATGCATTTAAGTGCAGCCTAACTGAAATGTCACCATGTCAGTATTCCCTGGTTTAACCACTGGGGAAAAAATGGAAAACCCTGGTGTTTTGTTTTGACTTATTGAAAATCGATTTGTGGAGCCCTTGAGAAACAGTATTAGTCCTTTAGGTATTTTGCTAGAGCAACCAGTGCCTGGAATAGGAAAGAATCCTCTCCATTCATTCCTCCATGAACTATATTAATTATCTATTTTCTAGAAAACTTTGAGTATGTTTATCCTGTTTCCTATAGTACCCATTAAAAGACCTATTCCTTGACACCTTTTTAAAATACAATTTAGACAGTTAAACATCCTCCAAATCAAATCTTTGTAGGCTATCTGGGCATTTATCTTGTTTGAAAAGAACTTTCCTCTAAAAAAAAAAATCCCAAACCAAACAAAAAAGCATAAATAAAAAATGTTTAAGTCAACTGGAAAAGCAAATTCTGAATTATGAGAATTTTTGAGAAGAGAGATTTTAGCACATGTTCTAATATCTTGTTCATAACTGGCTCAAGCACTATTTGACACAAACCCCCTCAGATACACCTTTGCCACTCACCACACAAAGAACTAGTGAAAGACTTACTTTTTTTACCACATACAAAATTCTACCTTCTGAGAAAGGAGTTCCACTCTTCAGTCTAGTTAAGGGCATTTTGTTTTTCTCTTCAGAGAGATCACACAGCCTTTCAAAACTCTGTCCTGTCTAAATGAACTCTTCAGCTAGGGGAAAAAAAAAAATCTTTAAAATAAGAGAAAAATGTAAACAGCTTCAGAACAAATGAGAGAAAAGCCTAAAAACATTCTTGTTCAGGGGCATGTCTTAGTGGTTTCCACCATGTGAAGCCATAGCAGCTTCATTCCAATATCCAGACACAGTCCTGATTAACACATATATTCTAAAGACCATACACATATGTTCCCAGTATCGGCCACTTGACTTTGAGTCCTCTAGTTTATTATTATTTCTCATCTGATTTTTAGTCAATATTTCAAAAGAGACATAAAACAAAAGCAATCAAGACCAACTTTTTAAAAAATACAGACATGTGTAAGCTTCTATTTTTTTTTTTCTAGTTACTAAGCACAGTAATTCAAGCTTTGGCTGTCTGCCTAAAACTACAGTTTCCTTAAGTTTTAATTCAAACTTTCATCTATAAAATTGATTGTGCCATTAAAATAAAAGTGACATAGTTACCAACTACTCTCTATAATTAGATACTGTTAGGTGCTTCCTGTTACTTGAAAAACATTCTTCGTTTAATATACAGAGAGGTAGTGTTGACTAATGAGCTGCTCCATTACTAACTTCTACCAGTTAGTAGTAATAGTTTTATCAGAGCTGCAAACACTTTCAAATAGCCAGATCTTTGTTTTGAGAGCTGAGCTGAAATGTTCCAAATACAGTAAAATTCTGGAGCCCACATGCAATATGGATTCTTTGTTCACCTCTGTACAGGCTGAAAGAGACAACCTAGACATCAATGGCCATTTGTTCTCATTACTGATACCAAGGAATACTGTGAAAGAATGCAGAAATTAATCTAAGTATCCTGGCTAGGTTCCAGCTTGGATAACTACATCCTCTCTACCCTAAACACCTTCTATCCCTCTCCACTCTTTAATTTCATTTTAATAAATTACTCATTTCCCCAGGTATAAAACATTGCCTAGTGCTGATGATAAAGAACGACTCCCATGTGTTCCTTTCTGAGGATGGCTGCAGAACAAGCCTTACCTCCCCAGGTTCATGGCAGATGAGGAAACAGCATCCCACCCACTTGAGTTGTTCTTCAGCTAAAAGTGCTGAGTAAACCTAAGAGATGAGCTAAAACCAGGAGAAGCAAATTTGAAATAATACATAGCACTTCTCTACATATGAGAATTTCACCTCTGAGGTTGGAGCAGAGTTCACTGCCATAGAAAAACAGAGACTCTGTTTGCAGCTATGGAGCCATAGTTTCATCAGGCTTTGAATATCTTCCATGTAAGGCTGCAGCTACAAGGTCTTTCTCAACTTCAGCTGTGGCAGCAGAAGAGAGCCCATTTGCCTATGTCCCCACCACAGCTTCCTTCCACCCTCTGGCTAATGCTCTCTCAGACCTCCCAGCTAAGCTACTTGTTCGAGTGCTTGTTTCAGCCAAAGTCAATCTGATTAGAATAAACAGCTTAATAACAGGTCTTTGCTAACACTAATCCAGCACCTGTTGACTGGAACAGGGTTAGGGAAAATGTCACAAGCAGCTCAGCTACAAGATACCAGAGGACAGTGTATTCTTTCAGTGTGACAAGGACAGGCACCTGGAGGCTGCTTTCTCCCAGCTTATCTGCTGCCAGAGAAGAATCTGTGTCTACTGTAATACTTGTCTTTAGCCAAAAACATACAAAAAGCAGGTTACTCCAGCATTAAACTGGAAAGATCCAATCTCTTGCCATAAGGCAGAGTTCATATTATTAAATTTATACAGAGATAACCTGGCTGTATATAAGGGCACAGAAATACTGAAACATAAGCCCAGAAGATCTAAATGCTGTTTGAAGAGATCTGGCTGTTATATCAAAGGCCTTTCAGAAACCTTTTATACCCCTACCATATTTTGCTGAACTGAAGTTTCCATATCCTATTAACACTAGAAAAAAATATTAGAAAGGAAGGAAATGATTGTCAGGGGTGAGTAGCAAGAAGAGGAAGATAAAACCCCAAAAACACACCAAACAAAAAGACCCCTACAAGATAGGTATATATATATTTCCAGTGTATGGCAGAGATGCAGTGCAAGCAGCTACCCTCTCTAGCATCTAGTCCACATTTTCAAAAAATAAAGTGTGCACCCAATTCCTAATCACTTTTCTGGAGGATAAAAACTGAATAATCCTGGCTACAGGATTTTAGTGCTCCTGAGTAGGATTGAGAGATACTAGCATTAATGGGGTGTGACAAACCAGAGAGGAAAAGAGTTGTCACTTTGCTGCTTTTCCTGGCTGGAATAGGGCTGATCTTTCTCTGTCTCTCCAGAACTTGGCATCCAACACCAGGCTTCATAGCAATTTGGAGTTATACTTTCAGATTATCAAGTGGACAGTGTCTGAGATCCACTCATATTTTCTAAAAGGTCATAACACCCAGTCTTATTATTCCAAACAAGACAGCACCCTGGGTTTGTAAGCATTAAGCAAGTTCATTTAAACATCAGTTCAAAGGTTGAAATATTAGAAGCTTATCCTAGCAGGAGAAGGTTGAATACTTAAAGTGTATTGCAAAACTGGAAACAAGACTGCAAAATAAAACACTAAACAGAGAATTTAAAAGGACTCATGCCTTAATGGAAGTCCCTTCCCATTAAGCCTACATTTTATATCCTCAAAACAAACTCCCAAACTATTTACAAATCTTGAGCCAGCAATAGCTCTGATAAGGAAAAAGCAGAGGCAAGTGTGACTTGTGAGCCTGGCTTTTCTCTTTCTTCTTGCAGCACAAGTAAAACATTTGGTGACTGGTGCTGGAACCAATTCAAGGAAAAAGACAAAGATTTTGGGGCATCTCTGGAAATGAAGACAGATAAAGGGGAGAACAGAATTAGATTGTAATACCATTAAAAAATCTTACAAATCCAGTATGATAAGAAGTGTTCACTGGATGTACATCCTGTCTCTGGCTCAGTTCAAACTCTCCACAGGAACCAAACACAGCATGTTAATAATATAAGTGACAGAACTGGCATGTAGAATCTTTGTCTGAACTATATTCCCTGCTCTCTTCGTCAGCTTGAGGGCTTGCAACAAGTGGGCTGCTTCATCCATCACTTTTTTCATATATCCACAAGGATAGATCCAGAAAAAAAAACAACCCTCTACTTCAGATGTCTCACTTAAGCCTCAAAGTAGTATTATGGTTTAATCTTTATAGAGAAAAGAAAATTAGGAACATCTTTATCTGGTTTATATACTTTATCTTTGCACCAAATTCCAAATGTTTCGGTGAGAAAGAAATTACACTGATTTTTTTCCTTGTTTCTCTGTATAACTTTATTCAGAGCATCCAGTCCTTGGTTTGCAGTGCCAGTGATCATGACTAAATGCATAGTTAACCCAGTCTGTAAACTATGATGGGAGTCCAGTTCTTTTACCCTTTCTTACAGAAGACATTATCTATGCTATCACAGAAAGAAAATTCTCCTACGAAACCACAGAAGCCTGATAGCTGCTTCCCAGCTTTCACCCCTCACTTCCATCTGTAAAGAAGTTCTACTTATCTGGGCTATTAATTGGCTCTAACAGAACAGCTGAGCACCCAGCAACCCTTAATTGTAGTTACCCTCACCACACTCCTCAGATAAAGCAGTGGCATAATCTCTACAGTACTAACCAGAGGCACAAAGAGTCTGTATCTTGCTCAAAGCATTCACAAGGTCTGTGGTAGAGCTGAGATCTCAGTGCTCTCTTTTGTGAGCCAGGGCTCTTATCTCTTCCAAAACCAGGTCACACAGAAGCAGGGGAACCTATTTGCTCCTTCCCCATCACCCTCCTTTTTCCTGAGTTTTGATCGATAGAGGGTCACATATTGGGCACTTCTTTAGAAGCCCCTTATTTTGTGGGCAGGAAGAATAAATGGTTGTGTGTCACTGAAGGAGATGTTACTACCAGTTCAGCAGGTCTGTGAATGCAATAATTTCCCCTAACATGCATAATAAAGGTTTGCCCAGCCACAGAAAGCCTGGGAGTAGAGAATACCACTTCAGCTTCTCTGGACCTCTGTTGTCTCTGCTGTCAGTTCATGATTTCACAACTAGATCTAATGCATGAGAACCTCCTCTTTTATAATATTTGCCATCCTCAACACAGACTTATAAGGAAATTCATGGGTTTCTGAGCCTTCTGTAGTTATGGTAACTTAAAGTGTTCTAACACAACAGCCACCATTCACTATTGTAGTGAAAAGTGTTCTGCTGTACACTTGCATTTGTAAAAGCACTCTCATCAGTAGCACCACAAGCACTTTGCACACTTGTACTGTCCAGTATAGGAGGGAATGTTGGTTTCATCTCTATTATATACTGTAATCTATTTAACCCTCCTTTCTGGTTTTACTGCAATTTATTCAAACTCTGTCTTTAACATTAAAGATAATACTATCCAATATGGATGTTTGCAATGCACTGCTTTCTTTTCAGATCACACCAGTCTCTTTCCATGCTATAACAACTCCCTAGGCAAATGTTCAATTTTTTTTATAAATCAAGGTAAAAAAGCTAAGCAAATTGTCCTGTGGGTACCATAGGTAAGAAAAACAAGTTTCCCACTCATTTTTGTCTTCCATCCTTCAAACTGCTCCTCCTCTCCTACATATCCTTTGTGCATGACTCCTGCTTTCTCTCTTAGTTCACAGAATACTTTTTAAACAAGATTAAATAGTGATGACTGTTGTCAAAAAAGTTACACATGTGATATCTGTGGAGCTGGCTGCTGTTTTCTGCAACAGCTAAGATGCTGTGTTATAATCATTCTGCTTGGGGCGGGGTGGGGGGGGAAAAGAGGGAGGAGATAGGACATGCACTCTAACCTCTTCTGAGCCATCAACATGCACAAATAACACCTTTGAAACTAATATTCCTCTATCAAATTTGTCCAGAGATGTCCAGCAAGTTCCAAAGCTAATGAGAACTAAATGATGGACAAATTGACAGCATGGTTGTATGTATTTGTCTTGAAAGCTATTGCATCCCTCCATGATGATTCAGCCATTAGCTGTCTCTAGATCCAAGACAATGAGACAGGTTTAATGACATTCCAATATAGTCAAAAGGCACAAATTTTAAAAGCATATGGTCAATCAACAATCATTATCCTGACAACAGTAAGAATCAATGGATCTGGTTACTCCTCTGCCTGGGAGGTACCCCTCACTTCTGTTAGAAACACAAACAACTGTGCCATATGGAAGTTCCACTTTTAGCTTGTTTTGAAGTTTAGAAAATTGTCTCATCTCCCATCATATCTACAAGACTGCAGTGCTTTCCCACACAAGCCATATCTTCACCTTTGCCACCACCCCTCACTAACTATACTGACAAATACATTCCAGTTGTCATAAGCCTGCCAGAAGAAGGGCCAGGGGGAGGGGGTTGGGGATTTTAAAATAAATGCCTCTCTAAGCTCTACTTGAAAGGTTCAAAATTAGTTCTGAGTTAGTTTTTCACATTTCTTTTAATTTCTTTCATCTTCTGGAAAAAAAAAATAATGCTTGTGATTAAACTAGAGAAGCAAGCACTCCAAGGAAGGCAACTCTAGTTGTCTTCAGAACTATTAGAAGCATTCCTAAAGCCTCAGTTATTTTTCATGTAAGTGCTAAAGAATACAAATCAAACTTATCACAATGACCTTGATTTGATAATGATGCTTCCACTCCATCCAGATCTTGACAACCTCTACAGTAAAGTCCAGGCTATTAAAGTAGGATGTGGATCCAGCTGCAATCAAAAGTAGGTACCTTCTAATCTTTCTACACATTGTCTCCTTTATCAATATATATTCCAATCATATGTATCCCAGTAAGGTTTTCCAGGAATTGTGGGATAGGTACACAGGAAGCAGTGCAGTCAGAGATTCAATGCCTATTTTGATTCAGTTCCCAGTGCTTTGTTATTGCATGGTAAGCAGAGCCACGAGGGACACCACACTAATCAACTACTTTTTTTTCTTAAAGAAGAGACCTTAAAACTTCAATGCATTTCTTAGAAGCATGGGAATTTTCAGTATACAAATCATTGCCAAAGGACAACTTACACTTCATTTTTACTTTTTATTGACATAAAGTTTTGAAAAACTAAAAAGGTCTTTAAAAAAACTCAATAGCAGCAGTAGTAAATAGGGTCTTTTGTACTGATGATAACACGATGATTTTCCATGGGATATGCATTAGCATAGATATTGGAGCATACCAGTTTCTGACTATGGCAATACAAAGCTTAACCTCTTCCAGCATACCTCAAGCAAAGGGCATTTACCTTTTTTGCCACTTATCACAACACCATCAAAAACTTTGGGTATTGAACTTATGGCTCAGAGTCAGTTGCAAGGCAGAAATTGCAGCGAGGTAGCAAAGTGTAGAGCACTTTTCAGGAAAAGCATCAGTGCTCCAAGACTGAGAAACGTCTTGGAGAAAATGCAAACAGGACAGTACATCAGTGGAATGGGGGGAGGGGGGAAGTATTTGAGAAAAAAACCCCAAATCCCCAAAACCAACCAAAAAACCCCACCCTAGAAACAAAAAATTCAGGATCTCCCCTCCCCCAAAAGAAAGGGGGAAGATGGAATGAGAGAGACAAACACACTAATAGGTCTGGTGACGTTTTCTGGGATTTCTTTCTCTCCATTTCTGAGCAATGCTTGGAAAAATTTTACGTTTAACTGTTCTTTAGTAAAACTATGACAGAGAGTGAGGCAGTCCCCCAGACCAAGGGGGTTGTGGACACTTCTGACGTATCCAGGATTTGTTGAGGCTTGTAATGCTGCCAGATAGCAGAGACATGAGAAAGCATAAACTGTCTTCTCCTATAATTCCTCTGTTAAGTAAAGCCTTAACACCGTTGCCATGCACAGCCAGAGACAGGTGCCTCCGCGCTTAATCCATCGGTTTTCTTCTCCTAAAAGCAATTGTCTGCCCCTTGATAAAACACTAATCTTCCATAATCTTACAAGATCAGGTTACCTATTTATGCCCAGAAATTGTCTCTATCCTTATCCTATCTTATTTTCATGTCTTCTCCCTTTCTGAACGCACGCATTGTCTTGTGACAGAGCAGGGTTTTACAGTGTATTTTCTCTTGTGAGTGTTATTGACCTAAAGGCACATAGTGTACACTTCCCTCAAAGTCTGAGCAACATTTAGCATCACTTAAAGGATGACAATAAAATCCTCTTACCCACACCCAAAAAGGAAAAGATAAGACAACTTCAAAAATAAGATTATGAAAAGGCAGTGATCAGCACATCTCCTTATATTTACCCAGAGGGGAACTTAAAACTACAGGAAGGTTTGGAATGAGTGAAAGGAACAGAATAGAAAATGCAAAGAAAGAAAAATTCATTGTAGTGTTAATTTCACTGACTGCTTTGCACATGCTTTGAGGAAGATGCAGGGCAAAATCGTTTCAAGATCACAGCATTTTGAGGCAATAATGTAGCTCATTTTGTCACCACTACAGATGGCAGGCTGTAATGAGCCCACGTTAATGACTACTATAGATATTCTATACACAGATATGTAATGGTGCACTGCAAGATGTCGGCAATGAAACCAAATGCTGAGAGCTTTGGCCTCATTTCAGGTTTTGTTACAAGCATGAAGCTCAGACCCAGTTTGCTCAAAAGTGGACATAAGGTGAGTACATTCAAGAGAATTTGGTCCAATTTTAAAATAAAACAAAGGTTGATTAATGGGTTTGTACCAGATCATTTTCTCTCAACTAAAGCTAGGTGAAACTCACAGGTTTTTCCTGATTCGTTACACCCACTTTTGGAAGTGAACAGACTGAAAGTATAAGACAAAACTGGACACTGCAAAAACTGGAATTTGGAAACACACCTACTTGGATTGAATTTACAGCTGACACAAATGCCCTTTTAGCCCACAAAAACTCATACAAATATGCATTTTAACTACATGCAGTCAGGGTCCCAAGTGCACCACTAGATCCTTCCTGCACTCACCCTCTCTGTCCACAAATCCAGGACTATTATTTAAACTCAGGCCTAGGCTTGCAGTCCCAGCCTGAGCTATGTCAGAGGCTGTTTTCCCGTTCCTGCACCTGAGCTGCTGCTGTTTAGATTCCCCACAATGACCACAGACGTGTTTCCTTACACTTACCTGGTGCTTGTTGAACTGCTGCTCCTCCAGCTCAGACCAGGGCTGAAGGTTCTGTTTTGTGCTTAAATAAGAAGTGAGGGGTGGAGGTCTCAGGTGAAGCTGATCAGAACAAATAAAGCCTATTGGTGCACTCAGAGCCCTAACATATATACAAAACCTGTGAAAGTTAAAAAAAAAACCAAACACCAACATTCTCCCCCCAGATATTGCTTACAGTCTTTCTAAAGAAGGTATTTCAAAATTATAACCTCTAGTTCAGGGAAGATAAAAAACAGCAGACAGGCAATTGTGGGGACCAGGAATTTATTCTTCTCTTTGAAAGAAGGTGTTCATTTCCAAAACCATTTCAGTGAGACATGTGGTAGAAATACTCACCAACAAGCAGCCAATCCGGTACATAGAAAGGATGTGCAATTATGCATTCCCATGCAAAGCAAAAGTTATATTTTCAGCCCACAGGTCACATCAAAACAAACCCTACTTCTACTTTTTCCTGAAGTAGGAGGTGAGTGAAGGCCTTGCTGGCTAGAAATAGTATCTCCAAGAGACCTATCACATGGAAGAATCAACTGAAATTTAGATTGACAGTTATGCTTTGTGGGATGGGAGTCATTCTGAAGGACAAGAATTTGTCATGTGAAGAAGTGGCATTTGGGATTAGTAAATGAAGAGAGGCCATTTCAATAAACTACCAGATGGGAAACACACTTGTCTCGAAGGTCCCCTTAATTGGCTCCAGCTTGAGGCTAATCTGAAAAAATGGGTTTGGACACAGCAACAAACTAACCAACAAGAATCAATAGCAGTCAGTCTGATAATGGCCCAGGAAACAGCCAAATGAATGCGATGCAAGAATTATAAGGGTGTCTGATGTCATAAAGTTATAGAGGGGAAATTATTGACCTTGTATAATTCCTGCCTGAAGTGGTGATAAACTTCTAATCATTTGTCATAGCCACAGGAGTGAAATTGAAACAATCTGAGAATGCCAACTGAGAAGCTTGGTACAGTTACAAAAATGAATTGGCTTGATATTAAAGATGCCTTTCACCACTTACTGTAAATAGTTTCACAGAATCATGTTATCTTTTTCAGATACAAACTAGGAGTGATACTCCTCTCCTCTCTCCAGTATCCTTACAGTGATCTTCTAATCTCAACGAAAGTAGTTCTAATTTACTTCTTAACCAGAAGGAAAACAGCTGCATTAACCTTCCAGGAATATCTAAACTTTTCCAACATGGGCAAACCAACATGTTGTTTCCTTCATTATGTGAACAAATAAGTTTATATTCTTCTTCAAGCTGCCACAGCTTACTCCCAAAGGATAAAAGATTAATGGAGAAACTTCATACACACTACCTGAAATCCTCTTGGGGTAACCACTTTCTCACTCCTAGCATAACATCACCATTTCAAGTAAGCACACTGTTCATAAAGCACTCTTTCCTGCTCCAAAAAATCCTCAATACCCTTAAGCCCTGGCTTCTACCTGAAACATCCCTCAAATATTTGTAGTCCCTCCTGTATAATAGGTTTTCTGTATGAGACTCACGTTAAACACGATAAACCTACACTAATTGGTTTTTATTATCTTAATAATCTTAACATTTCCTCATCTAATAATGTTAAATTTAATGTGCTCCTGTAATGCACTCCTAAACTACTAGTTTATTAAAAAAAAAAAAAAACCCACCACAAAAAACAGTTCTTATTTCAGGTTTCCACACATTGCATTAATTATCTGGAAATGTCTCAGCCTTCCTAGAGCAGATTTTCACAATCTCCTTATTATCCCTGTACAGACGTTCCAAACATACTGCAGTTACTCCAAGTTCATCATCCTTGTAATTTACACAAACCTTGTAATTGATATTTGTAAGCACAGAAAATCTGGAAGTGGAAAGAAATATTAGATGGCCTCCTGCTTTTAGCTCACAGATCTTCCACTTGAACAGATGTAGTGAGAAGAAGTGCTATAAAGAGAGGCAGACCCCCCACCACTGAATCCAGGGGAAGTCAGTGAGAGGAGAGTGCATACAGCCTAGTCCTATTCCTCCTTACATGCAAGTTACATTTAGGTGCTTATTTGCTATTTAGGGAGATGTACTTGTGAGCCCAGCACTAAGCAGAAATTAAGGAAGGAGATGGGGGGGGGGTGGAGAATTGGGAAAATAAAACAATGTGAAAAAATGCCTTCTTATCAGAGTAGATACATGATCATAATCACTAGTAAGAGAACATGCAAATACCCAGTAAGCCACAAACCGAAAGGTTTAACTAGATTATTCAAATATTAAAATGAGTTCTTTCCTCTCTCTCCCACTACCAGTGTGAAATCCAGAAGCCAAAGACCTGAACTTGCTAAATAGAATGACACACACAAAGTCAAGCTCAATCTAATCCAGACACAGATAACACCTGTTAGGAAGCACAATTTAACAGGTACAGCGTGGCACAGTCTGAGGGTCTCTTCCACATCCCATTGCTCTGGTGGTTCCAGAGTCAAATATTCTCTGACCAGGTTCTTTTAGATATTCCATACATGGATGGCATAATGTTTAATATCAAATTTACTTATGTGATATCACACAGGTGATATCACAGAGGATTTCTGATTTAGCAGAGTGTTAAAAAATACATTGATTAGCACAATACAAACATAAATTACACTTAGCATAATACATAGTAATTGCATTAGACAGTTCAATCACAATCTTAATGCAATTGCCATCATAAGTCTCTAGAATATGCTCACCGTCACAAGGCTGGGCATTCCGAGTTGCTAGGAATGTATACAGGGGTTGAAGCCAGCTCAAATGCAGTGCTCTCTTCCATTTTTATATTTGTTGGGCTAAGCTCTCCCCCCATGCTAGTATAACTCTGGGAGACACGATCTCCAGGAGTTAATCTAAAGCATAGGCCACCCTGTAAACAGCATTTTGCTGAGACAGTCAGCTCATTGCCACAGCTGTGGTCAATCCAATCCTGCATTATTCCCAGAACATCACCCTAGCCCCTTCTCCTCTGAGCCTTCTTCCATTTTGGGGCTGTACTTGTCAGTCATACAGCTCAGAATTGTTGCTTCTCAAGGTGCACAGTATCACTTTCTTTTGGACAAGCCAAAATAGGGGACAGAGAGGCTAGGTGGCTTTTGCTCTCTTTCTCTCAAGGAAGGAATGAAATTATCATCTTGAGTGGAAGACTGCTTGTATCCGCTTCAAAGAAAGTGGACACAGCAGATCCACAGTTTACAACACTTCACAGAGCTTATCAGCCATTACAGTTAATGGTTCACACAAGGAAAACTTGGTTTATGCCTGTTGAGAACCCAGAAAGATGTATCAGGTTTCCTTCAGACACATTGCGACTTGGGTCAGAAATACTTTTTACAACTACGAACCATCATTCTTGGTAAACTAAGGTTGTTCAGGCCATGACTTTCAAACTTTTTAGGGATGTGCCTAATACATTTGAGTCCTAATCGACCTATGCTAGGTACAAAGAGCATGGATTTGAGGATAGCAGTAATACCAATTGCTAAACAAACAAACAAACTGCACGCCGAGAGAAGATACGATCATGTCACGGCAAAAGCTGTTGTGCCCATTTCCCTGTCACTAGCAAACACATCTTCCAGCAAAAAGAGCTTTTATGCAACAGCAGAAGAAAACCATAGGGACTTTCACCACTGCAACTTTTCCAGTGTCTTTCCTCTGTTTGCCTCCAGCTGCCCCCAGAGGTTTCACGCAGCCTCTCACTCAGTCTGGAGGTGAAAGAAGTCAAACAAGGCTGCCATGCCTCTGCATTCTCATGGGAAAATGTCATTCACTGACCACCACCATCAGAGTATTAATGCAGATGCTTTTGTGAGTAGTCCCACTGCAAATAATACGTCTACTCTTTTGAGTAGATTCACTTAGTTGCAAAATTTGACAAATATCTGTTAAAACTTGGAAGTCAGTACCAGGACAGCTAAGAGAAAGCTCTGCAATCAATTCACTTTACATTATACCACAACTCAAGCTAAAGCACTCAGCAGTTTGGGTTTACCAGTGTCGGAGGAAGGGTCTGCCCTGTAGCAGCTCCGAGTCAGGTGGGAAAGCTCTAATTGTCCTCACCCATGCCCTGAGCAACGCCAGGCATGGCTAAGGAAGGCTTCTCTTTGTCAGTAGCAGTCCCTTGGATTTTGACCCCAGAAAAATCCTGACAAAGCTGAAATTGTACCACTTACAAGTGTAATGGAAGATGCAACTCCTTGTTCCCCCTAATTTTATTATCTAGGACAACGGCATATTCTATTGGTTGATGAACTCTCAGGACTAGCCTGCTTCAAGAAGTTGTACTGGTCTCTGTGAAGGAAGAGAGATTATATGTCTACTTCCTGGAATCCACAATGGGATCACAGGGGAAGAAAGAGGAGAAAAAAAACCCAACAGACTAAAGCAAACAAACAGACAACAACAACACAAAAAACCAAAGGCAAACAAGGTCTATTTAGAACAGAACAAATTATATGCATGCAGATTAACATGCCCTGAACAGAAAGATTCTTGATCAGCAGCATATAAACATTTGGGCAGAGGGATGCTATGTTGATAAAAATACATACTGAAGTATAATTCTTGGCTCATTTCTATATATTCCAGTTCCTTTTGATCAGCCACACAGTTCAAGGTGTAGTTGCGGTGGTTTGAGTCTCTTTTCCCCAAAACCCAAGAATAAGTGAACAAGTTACCAAATCACAGCAGTCTTAGAATGTAGCAGCTGCAACCTGGTGAGTTTGTGTCAGCCAAAGCACATGAATTATAACAATTGTTCTTTCCCCATCCACTGGATACTTTCCACATTCCAGGTTTCCTTCTCATTTCCACCCTCCTAAGTATTTCTTTATCCTTTTGCTACTATTCTCTCAACTCTTGAGGACTTTGACAAACTTCTTTTAAAAAAATCATCTCCTGTATCTCCTCTCTTTGTTTCATCTTGCTTAGATTTCAGCTCCTCCTACCCTTGTGACTTTTCCATAACTGAATTTTTTCCTCCTTTTCCAAAACCCATTGTTTCTGCAATCGCCCTCGCTTTGGAAAAGCCTCCCAGGGTTTATCAGCCATGACATTACACCAGAACAGTAATTTATTAGACTACAGAACTTAATAGGAAAAAAACTCTGCTCTGCTCTTTATATGGTTGAGATGTTTGGGTACAGTCCTGTTGTTTTCTTGGGTATCTTTAATTGTAGACTCACAAGGATATAGTAGCCTATTAATACTACAGAATGACCTGGAAAGCCTATTAAATCATTCGCATTGTCTGTTATGTCATACAAAACAGTTCATATCAACTTCTTTCTTATAATAATAGCCCTGTATAACAGCTAAAGGAGATACAACTCTATATCCACAAAAGAGGATGCAACAGCCATTAGGAATGCAGGGCATTGTGTGGCAGTGGATCAGTGACCCTATATGCCAGGCCTATGTCCCCACTCGCATCTCCCCACAGACTGCATGATGTCACACACTCCCAGGACAGGACCACTGGAGAGCAGCTATAGGGAATGCTACCCAGTGAAGCTGACTCAATGATCAGCCTCCATCTGGTTTGCTCTGTAGAAAGGGCTGTTGGAACATGCTGTGTCTGCTCTGTTCCCTGTTATAGCTTTTATGACACTCATTTCAACTAAATTTGTTATAGCAGAAAGATACCTCAAAAGTGCATTTCCTGCAGATTTCAGTCAAGTTGAGAAAAGGATGGCATAAGACCTGATTCTGAGAACAGCTACATCATGGTATCTCCATATTAGACAGCAGGGAATTCACAGAAACTATAATTGCCCAGCCATAGGAAGGATTCCTGCTTCTCAGATACCGAAGGAAGAGCAATACAAGGTACTTGTGTCGGAAAACTGTGGGATCATAAGAGTGAGGCTTTACTAGTGCCAGTATTCAGACACTACACGATTAGATTTGGTACCTGAATTAGTTTTATAAAAGTTAATTCACACATCACAAAATTAAAATGACTGCTTGCAAGATTCTCAATGACAAAATAAAGAATTCTCTTTAAGATCAAAATATTTTGCATCAAGCTGAAAAAAAAAACTTTAAGACATTTAAGACGACAAACTTTCTTATTCACATCTAAATTGGCAACAAAAGTGGCATTTTTGAAACTGTACAAATTATTTGCCTATTTTGACCCTAACTGGGTAACTATTTTTGTTCTACTTGGACTCCATGTTTTCAGGAAAATCGCACTGCTCTTTATTTTTTGTACAGGTCTATTTCACAGCACTTTAAAACCTCAGTTCTGAAAAGAACTGTTCCCAGTACATTCTCTACTGCTTCACTGGCTATTTTATCCTATAGATTGAGTCAAAAAAGATCCATGAAACAACTGCTGTCAGAGAAAAAAAAAATTGCCAAGTTCGACCTTCACAATTAGCAAGCAGGAAAATAGAACGAGATCTTTGGATGAGCTTTTCAGTGTGCATTTTTTACCCAGTGGTACCAGTTCTGCTTTAGATCACACAGAGGCAAACGTTAAAGCCAGTAAAATCCCTCGCCTTTATCTCCTGCCTTGTTTTTCTTTCCTTGGTTCACAATAGCTGCCTCCCCGGTGCGGGATAATTCCCTATAAAGATCTGTCTTACTCTCTGTGTCCTGTGTTGTTTTTCTCTCTTTTCACACCACAAGCATCCCTTGAGTGGAATAATGCCCTGTAAAAGCTTAATAGTACATGTGCTACATGTTGTCTATTTGTGTTTTAAATGCCTTCCCTATAGGGGAATAATATCTAGTAAAAATCTGTCCTCTCTTTATGCTCTGCATTGTTATTTTCTGATACCAGTGAGTTCTGCATCTGAGCAGTGTCAGATCCTTGTAAATGGCAGTGTCATAAAACCAGCTGCTAATCCCATGGAAATAAATTACATTCTGAAATGTTCCTCCTTACTTTCTAGAACGAACTGTGCCAATAAGAATAGATGGTATTCTGCATAAAGCACCACTAATGAGAAATAGTGGAGCTGTAGAGACAGACAAGCGTACTAAGAATTTGAGGACATTCAAATAGTGTAGGTATACAAAGCTCACATCTACTCTCACCCAAGTTTCTGCAAGTAATAATAAACAAAAATTCAGAACACACTCGTGCTTACTCCACCCAGATTGCAGGGGAGAAGAGGTCCTGATCTGGGATGGCTATTTCTATCTTCAATGTTTTCCAGCCTGTTCATCAGGGAACAGGAACATTAAGTGGTGCAGCTGTACACAGAGGGCTCTCTGTAATCTGGAGTACCAGGAGGCCTGGATATGGAACATAAAGGAAAAGTACGAAAAATAGAAGTGCTACGTGGTGCAGAACATGGTGCTGATGCCCCAGACAAGCTCAGGTCCACCAAAACTGCTTAGCTCCTGCTCATAAGTTCACTTTGCTTTTTTCCCCACTATTAGCCCCATGCACACTCATTCTTTTTAGCTAAAAAAAACCTTCAGCACCCACAAGAGCAAAAAACAAATACAGCAATGCTGTAGTTTGATGATAATTTTTAGTTACATGTTACTGTTTTATATATTTTCTGTGGCAAATCAGCATTTATTCAGAAGTAATTTTCTGGTCTAAACCAATGAGTGTGACAAATACTGCTGCTACTGATTGTGCATTTTTGGGCAATTTTATAGTGCACGATCTCTGTGGGAATAGCCAAGCACATTTTGCTTCTCATATATATAACTTCAAGTCTCAGTGATAAAATCCCATTAAAGATATCCTACCCTCTTGACTGGGGTTTTTATCTTTGCTAATGTAACACTAGTGGCTCTGATGCAATGTGGATGTCCTTGGACTGATTTAATTGGCCAGAAACCTTTGAAATATGCCACAGGCTAATTCACTTTGAGGGTTAAAACAATGAATCCCTGTAGAAAATAATATATTAGTGGGTAAAAAGATGATATTCGAGTACTGCTATTAATTCATCTTTACAGCAACCAGAACAGCTGAATTAATAACATAACAGGGTTTTATTATGGCTTGAGAATTACAGCTATGATGACACTATGAGTAGCTCAGCCTCCCCTTTACTGGACCTTTGTAGACACAGTAATCCTTTGACCCCTGAAGAATAAGTTCTATATTGATGATCAAGCAAGATTACTCTATTCACGTGATCAACTCCTCCCTTAACTGTCTCTCATGAGCACTTTCTTCAAGTTCACACACAGGTCATACACAGGTATCTAAGTTATACCTGGATGCATGCAAATCAGTAGCTTGAAATTTGATTGCCCTAACTTCAAATCATAGTTTAAGGAAACAAATGAGTTCTTATTCTATCCACAAAAACACCTAAGTACTACTAAGAAATCAGGAGGCAAAGTCTCCTGTCATGCACCTCGATAAAAAGTCGGAATGCTTCTCTGGACAACCATGTGAAGGATACCAGATTCACACTGGAGTAATGCTGGGCAGACTGCACCAGGTGGTTTGTTGTTTGGGGTGTTTTTTAACCTAATGACTTTCAAAGAGTCATCCTTGTGTGCATGTGACACTGGAATATTTATCTTAATGGACTTTTTTCTGCAGCAAAAATTTCAGGGAACAAGATCCTTCAGCTATAGATTATCTTCAGTTGGTTAAGTGCTTCCTTGATTGACACAAGTGCCATCTTGTATCACAGAACCAGGGAAAGACTTTTACTAATATGTATAGTTCTTGCAAGCACAGGATGAGGCTACTTGTGAATACTACAGACATGTTAATGTTATCTGTCACTTTGGTCAAGAACTTTACACTGTTTTATCCATGAAAATTGGATCAAACACACCCAAAAAAACCCTCAAAACCTCAAGAATCTTAGGAGAATTTACTTAACTTGTCCAAAAGAGTAAAGGATTACTTACCATACTTTTTAAATTTCTTTCTTTTAGTATGTTGGCAAAGGGCTTTTAGTGGGACTAAGGAGGCCTGAGAATCCTGGCTAGTTTGGTTTGGGGGATATTTACCTAATTAGAAGAGGAAATTGCTTAATGTATTTTAGGAAATTCTGTCACTATTTCTGACCAGCTCAGAATCAGTCTGAGCTGGACAGAGCTGAAGGCAGAATCATCATTCAGCTTCCAAGAAAATAGGGGAAAAGATCTGTAAAAAGCAATGTAGCCAATGGTGGAAGGAAATGAAAAGGAGAGGCAAGGAATTCAGTGTGGTAGCTTTACCTTTAAAGCTAAAATTGCTTTCTACCACTCAAGCCCTTTTTGCCACATGCAATGATCACTTGGCCACTTTCTCTGGATATTTCTATTCTATTTCATACACGTTTCCTGTAAATGGGGATTAAGCCATTTCAATCATGACCTGCTCACATAACAATTACTCAGGCAAAAGAGCTATTAAAGTCAATGGGAGAGTTTGGCCCATTTAGAGAAAGCAGAATAAAATCTATTACTGCTGACATTTTCCTAAACCTGTGTTGTTATAGGTACTGAAGTAATCTTTTACTGTGCAGAGTCTCATAGAGGATAATCTTGTCTATAAAAGACTGCTGTGTTAGGAACAGATCAAATTGACTTGTGCAAAAGCAATGCCTAGAGCTCTCAGAGTGAGAATACAGAGCTTGGTTTGGCTCCAGGCTTTTTCTGATATACCTGTACTGTCACTAACCCCTCTTCACCTGAATCCCCACCTGCCTTACACTGGGTTTACTTACTGAGATCAGTACTTCTTCAGGATGAAACTATGTTTGTCTACACTAAAACGAGGCATGAGGTTGAAGCATGCATGAGCATACCCAAGCTAGCCTCTACAGGAAAACAAGATCTAATGGTAGTAATAGTAGGAAAAAGCCATAGTGAATCGCAGCAGCTAGAAATTAGTAATCCAGTTATTTCAGACTAGAACTAAAATGTGTATTTTTAATAGATAAAATAATAAAGTCATTAGACTACGTTAGCAGAGGAATGCTTTAGTTTCTCAGTCACTTATATCTTTGAAGTCTGTATTTCAATGTGTTTCCTGTACATTTCCCAACGTACAAATCTTTTCAGGTACAGTATCACTCAAACTAAAGCAGTAATCTTGATGCCAAAATTGCTAGTTCAGGTGCTCTGAACTACATCAGCAAGGTACCAGGTACATGTAAAAGACAGTCTCCTCTTAATTCAGAAACTAGGAATTTCTTATTTAGTTCCTGAGTGAAGTTCCAGAGACCAATTAGGAAAATGTGGTATCAAAAATTCTCCAGTCAACTTCGTAGATTGACAGGGCCTCATATTTTGTATAAGTAGTTGAATTCAGGGTGTTTATGCTGAACAACCCCTTAGTAAGCTTCCTCCTCAATCGCCTACATCCATCCAAAGAAGTATCTCATTTAACTTTGCAAATAGATACATGCGAGACAAAAAAAAAAATCACATTAGAATTGATAGCAACAGGCCCAACAGAGAGAGAGAATACAGGAATTGTCACTCAGTTGAGAAAGGGCAAAAACGTCATCCTTTGCTATTATGAATACTTCTTGTGTCAAAGCAATGAAATTATATAGCTTAAGCAGAAATGTGAGTTGTTATGAATCTGCCCCAGGCCAGTACGCTATGAACAGTGCATTGTCAGGGTTGTGAGTGTAGTAGGAGCCGGTAATCTTCAGAGATTACAGGTGAGGAGACAAGCCTGCCACCTTAAACTAACAAATGCATGTTGTCTTTAGCTTACAGTTCTTCACAAACACTACCCGACATTCATTTCAAGCCACCCTAAATGGGACCCTCAAAAATCAGGTTTTCTTTGAGGTTTAAAGGTTGAGTTATTGGCTCTCTTCAGGGAAACAGGCTACTAAAACTTTGCATCAGAGTAATCTGGAGTGTTTTGCATGCTGTTTTCAGAGCAGCTAGTTTGTCTAATGAATGAGATGTGAAATGAATTCCTAGTGCTCGGGAGAAAGCTGAAGGAGGATTTCTCAGTCTCTCTGAAACTCAGGCATTAACCCTGCATACGCTATTGCATGTCAGTGTGTAACAAACACCTAGACAAACCAATCCATCACCAAACCTTCTGCAAAGCATTAGCAGCCAAAGGAAAGGGAAAAGGCAGGATGACTGTACTTTGAATTTCAAGAATTTTTAAAGAAAATATAGGTTGATTGGCACATGAAGCTTTTGCCAGCATAACAATATCTGCTGGGGTGCTAAGTTTCTGTGCTGAGAAAAGCCCCATACAATCACAATGTAAGTTGTCCCTAAAGCTATAGGCTCTTTCAGTCCCAGAACCATACACAAGATAAACTGGGAACTGCACTTTTTTGCTGGTATGGAGTCCAGGCTCTCTCCGTTTGCCTGCGCAGGCATGTCAGCATTGCTAAAAGACATTGAAGGTACCTGAAACTATTTTCAAATACCACAGTCAGAACCTTTGCCACAGCTAGATCATTGCAGGAACTTAATGAGAACTCAGATTAAAGAAAAAAAAATGTTTCACAGTTGCAAACTGCAAATGCTTTGTCACTTATTTGCATACATAAATGTAGAACAGAGTATGTGGGTGTCACCCTAATATAATTGCTTCTTATAAGCTACACTAACATTATGATTTCCATATATAATGTCCCATATATAAGCACTGAAAAGTTTCTCCACAAATTCCCAGGCTTGCCTCTACCAGCCAAGCTGGGCTCTTTCCTTCTCATGCAAATACTGTATGAAAAGGGTGTGAGCAGAGCAGGGAGCTGCAGTGGAAAGATTCCCCAGGCCAGACTGGAATTTCACTAATACCCACGACAACCCCTGGCTTTATGCCTGTAAAACCACCGTCTTTGCTATTCAGCTGAAGATACACCATGCAAGAGAATGCATGACCTGCTGTTGGTTCTCTCTCCAGATCTAATACAATTGACAAGGATGAAGAGTTCAGAGAATTGACAGACACCTCAAATGAGGGAAATAATGAGATTTGGGAAAAGGCTTATTTTTCTAGAAGAGTAAGAAAGCGGACTTTCAAAATTCAGAATGGCATAAGCTTTGGGGGAAAAGGGAGGGAGCCAAAGCTGGCATTAATACTGCCTCAGGTATCACACTTCCCTCTAATTACCGGAAATTTTTGTCATTAAATGCCATCAGTCATATTTAGGCATTGATGTTTCTAGATAAGTGAGATGCCACACACACACACACACACACACACACTTTCTGGACACTATAAAAATCAGATTGTATCTTTATGATAACGTGGATGTTTAAGATGATGTTTCCCAAACACCAGATGGATGACTAAAACCTAAGAAAATCATTCATTAAAGCAAAGCCTCATTGAAAGCATAGCATTCAGAGCCAACAGTGATCAGCACTTTAAAAAAGCATAAGCCATAATAACTGCAACTGCCTAGAAGGTTCCCAGTATCTCAGATTCACTCAAGGTTCATACTAGAGATTCTCCTGAGGCTAACACAGTTTTAGGATTGAGAGCACTGCATTCTGGTACAGAGCTCAAGGAGAAACAAATCACATCACTCCGTGAGCAACTTTGAAACCAAATCCTTTGAGTATTGCCCATAGTGAGAGTTTGAACTCTCTCACCACATAGTTCTTCAGCAAATAGCCTTTGTTACTAAAGTCACAGTTAAGTACTGTTCCTATTTGTCATTTATACTTCATAGATAAAAAGGAGTATAGATAAAAATCTGTTAGTACTGTATGGCACCCAACCACCATTCCCTGGAAGTAATTAAATCCTTCTGTAAAACTGCTACAAATATTTCTCAAAAGCAGGAACAGATGTGGTTTTTTGCAACCAAGCAATGACGGAAATCGGACAAGTTCCATAAACCAAAGACTTGGGCACTTCAGAGAAAACTTCCTCCATTACTTTGCTACCATACTGTCTCACTCTGCCAGCAATATTACAGAGATAAAACATGACCATTTTCTGGCACTATTCTTGTCTTTAGTAACACAAGAAGCATCAAAGGAACTGTGGAGTAAAAGAAAATAAAATAATCGTAACAATGAGGCACAAGGCTTAAAAAATTACATTTATTTCCAAACCATAATAAATTAGCACTATCACTCAGACTTAGCTACAATTCACAAATCATATCCTCAAGTGGCCTTAGTAAACTATGATTGTCTAATTAATACTTTAAAAGATCTCCTAGTTATTGAGTACAACCATATTTTTTGTTAGATATTGAAATTCAATTACAGCACATGAGTTGTTCTGAGCAGTGCCCAAACTGTGAGATGAAGGGGGTGCACATTTTGCTTTATCCTGGTTTAGGCCAGCTGCAAAGAAAACCTTCGTCTTTCCTTCAAAACATGTCACTAAGCCATCCTGAAGAATTGCTTTACAATAAAGCAAACCTCCTCTCCAGTTCCAGAGTGTATATATTCACCATGGAGTTGTCATGATAGCTTGTCAGTAGGGTGAGGTGAAGAGAGCTATTTGATCTGCAGGGACGTAAATTGATAGCAGAGATACCACATTCAATCAAGAGTCACAGTAGCAACTGGAAAGCAAAATTCTCAATTGAGCTGGCTGTAATCCAGTGAAATGCAGTTTAAACAAAGAGGGAGGAGACAGAGACCAAATTTCCAAGAATGCTCAGCACCCCCAACTAGGGCAACATTTTAAAAGAAATGGCTTGGATCTGAGATAGGCACCTGTAAAAACACAGGGTTCTGCTCGGCGTCAAGAATTTATGAAAACTGGGCCACTTGGACTAAATGTCTTAACAGCAGCTGAGCTGCCTAGAAAATCTGACACATAAATTACCCAGAAAATATAGTGCCTGCATAAGTTCCTTACTGAAAAGCATGATGACACCAGCTACCACTTATTTAAGCCAGTGCATTTCATTATGTCAGGGCAATTGCTACCCTGGTACGTATCTTATTAGCGCTTATTTATTATCAATGTTAAGGAGGTTAACTGCACTGTTATTTCCTCTGCTACTGGGCTTTATTGCATGTCTGAGACAGAGTTCTGACTAAGCTTGGGCAGCAAAGGAAATAACAGAGGCTGTGACTCAAACAGTAAATATCCTCCAAAGGAACATAGCAATCAGGTAGGGAAAAACAAAGCAAATTTCTTTTGGGGAATACCAAGAGATAAAACTGAGAGCACCCACACTGATGAGAGCTAGATGAATAACCTGCAAAGGTCATTTATCTAAGAAATTGCATCTTTTCTTCTGTTCCAAAATATCAGTAGAGAGTACGATCTTCACTTTGTTGGCAAATTCCCAGAATTCTTTGATTTAACATTATGGGTTGATTCCTATCAGTTGCTATGGAAAGTCATTTCTCATTGTAAAAGTAACATTAATTAGTTGCTGCCTGATTGGAAAAGTTACCTTGTGCTATTGCTGATCTATCACTGCATGACCTCAAAAGTACTTCCACTACTGATACTCATAGTCAATTCAAGCATTCGCATGTGCAAAAGCTTTCCCATCACAGCTTCAAACATTTGCCAATATTATTACAGAGCAAAATGATACCAATAGGAGTCCATATCTCAGAAGAAAATTGTGCAGAAACAAATAGTGTTGCATCAGTAGTAGCATTTTTGTACAATTTATCCACTTAGAAGGAGCTCTGGTACAAGAAAACAGTATAATTCTTAAGTTACCTGAACACAAGTAAAGATCCATTCCACAGACAACTAAAAAAGAAAATTTTAAAAACCTAAGGTGAATAGCTACAATGTTAATGAAGCAGTACACCAACAGCTGTAATTTTCTGTGCATTTTTAAACAGTCAATGGTGGATTCCACATCTCAATTTTTTTTTTACATACTGTTAAAACTTTATTAAATCACATTGCATTTTTTTGCAATAAAACCAGTCTTGAACAGCAAGGAAAACATGGGTTTATTTCACAAAGTAAACCCCGAGTTTATTACACAAAATGATGTTTACCTCTTGCAATTTTAAGTAATTCACTTGAGCAGGCTCATCTGCAGAGACACAGGCAGGGATCCCTTCCTTGTTTCACAGGAACTGGAGTGCCTGCAACATGCAAGCCAGGAGTTGCACCTGGTGTTTCTTAAGGGAAAAATTCCAGTCATAAGCAGGAAAGACAGACATCTTGCAGCTTTCTGTGCTTGAAGAGACAGGAGTGAACATGCAACACACAGATGGGTACCAGAGTAGCCACCTTAGCTGCTCCATGAGGTTTCTGGCTAAATGGACGTTTCCTTTATGATGATTTTGGGAACACTGAAGCCTAAAGTGCCTATCAACTGGTACTTGATACCATGACTGGGGGGTGTTCAAGGAAAGACTAGATGTTGTATTGAGGGACATGGTTTAGTGGGAGCTAGTAGTAATAGGTGAATGGTTGGACTGGATGATCTTTTAGGTCTTTTCCAACCTTGATAATTCTGTGATTCTGTGATTCTGTGACTACTGTAGCTGTTGATTTATATCTGACACAACATTTGGGATTATATTTGTTGGATTTCCTGTGACACACTCAGAAAACATCAATAGCCTCACTCCTCTCAGCTTGACTCCCTCAACTACATGTTCATAGATAAATTCTGTATATGTATCTGTAAAACAGCTCTTCACTTTCAATACAGTTCTTGCCAAATAATTTTTTGTCATCAAATCCTAGGAGAAATACAAACAGGAGCAAGTCCCTCCAGCCTGAGGAGAGGCACTCATGGCTGGGAAAGGCCTGGCATCTCAGCAGAGGTGGACAGGCAGCCATAGAAGGATATGGTCCAGTGCTCCTCCATGGCCACTCATGCACCCAATAAGCAAAAGTAGCTGAAACAGGGGAAGGAAAGCAATCCCTTTACCTTCAGGTCATACCCAAGCACTTAGCTGAATGCCATTTGCTACTGACTGCTGCAGGCTGTTTTGCTATAGGGCTGCTGCAAGCTTTCCACAAGCTGGGTCCAATTTCTGGCATTAACGCAACCTCACAAACAGCCTTTATTGTTTGTTGCTTTTTTTTTTTTTTTCCAAATTATATTATTATGCTTGGGAAGAAATGATACTTTCTGTAGACACCACTGCTTACCTTTCATACGTGTTCCACACCTTGTCAGCAGCATGGATACATCCTCCTGAAATCATGTCTTCGAGGGGAACAGCCTCCTGAGCCCCAGCAGCTTTTTAACAAAAGCATTCAAGAGTGCTTTGGGGATGTTAACCCCAAACTGAAGAAATTCACCCACCTGCAGTTAAAATACAGTTCACAGAAAAGAACATAATGGAGCAGCAGGCACCGGGTCCCCTCAACACCGGACTGGGCCTGCAGCATATTGCTGCGCCTCAGGCATGGGCTTGCAGCCATGTCTGGTCTGGACATGGCTTGCCCAGGACACCCACTGTCACCTTTCTGACTGGAAACTTGCAAACTTTATATTTGTTTCTTTGGGGTAGGAAAATTTTTCTCTTATTTCCACCAAATTCTGCTACTTTTTCCTGTCAAATGAGTCTTTCTGCCACTGGCTGCCACAGCTCATCCAGCACTGACATGGCAAAGGTGAACTGCTGTGGAGACACTGCGCTTACAGGGCTGGGTCCCCCCAGGTGTGAGGCAGGGCCTTGGGGGCTGTGGTAGGACCTCTGTCGTGGCTCCCCAGGACAGGGCATTCTGGACTGCCTGACCCTAGCGCCCCAGCCCTGTGGAAACTGTCTTGGTCTTGCAGTCCTTGGAGGCAAGCTTGGCAGCAGCAGAGGACTAATAGAGCAGAGAAAAAAAAGGGCGGGGGGAGGAGAAGTTTCCTAAATCTGTGATTCACTTCTTCTGGGAAAGGATGGATTAAACCAGGGAGTTGACAGGGACAGCAGCCATGGGACTTGTGAAGAGAGGGCTGGTTGCCAGGGCTCCGACACCTACACCTGCTCCCCAGAGGCTTACAGGCAGTATCAGTGGGACAGCTATGGGTGCACACATTTGAGTCCCAAGAAGGCAAGGTTCTGTCACCTTTTCTCTCATTGCTCCTTCCCATGTAAAAGCCTCTGCTCCACTTTGCTCTCTCTTTCCTTGGAACACCTCTTTGAAAAGCACTGCACCTGTACCTTCCTGCTGATCTCCCCTCCAGATGTGTATTTTCTTCACCCTTTTCCATTTGGTATCTGCAGAGCTGGCTGACTTGATGTCTCACCAACAGCCAGGTTACTACCTGCATTGGAGATATTGCTACTGCTTTTGCTCTTTTGTCTGCACGAGCCAGAAGTGATAAGGACAAAGAAAATACAGAACAGATCATTTGGGCAATCCCTCCAGGAGAGATAAGATTGCTGTCTATTGCAGGCTTATTGGTTCTTTAATGAATACCTACAGGATCGATTTTCAAGAATCCCCCAGAACCTCACATGGGAAGTTATTTGAAAGGCTAAAAGCATTCCAGAATTTTTTCCCTAATAATAAAATTAGCTTTTTCTTTTTATGTTCATTCTACTGCTCATAATTATATCATAGCTTCTATGGTGTGACTAGAACCTTGTTTTGTGAATCACATTATTTTGCACTGTTTTGTTCCTTAGCTGATATCCTGCTAAGCATGTTATATTTACCAGGATGCCTTATGTTTACCTCTGTACAGCAGTCCTTCAGTCCACTTTATTTCTGTTATCAGTATTTTTCAGGTCACAGATATCTTTACAAGATATCCTTAACACCACTACATGAGGATGCATGCAGAGATATCAAAGCCCCAAGGTAATACTATGAAAGACTGAGGGTAGTTAATCTGGAGAAACATAGATGGTATTAAAGCCCCAAGGAGTTAAAGCAAGACCCGATCTAGGATTTATTTGCTCCAGGACACATTCCAGTGAATGCAGCCCCAAACCATGCAAGCCTTTCTTCCTGTTATATCACACTGCAGATCAAAGCTAATTTTATGAAAACAATCAATCCCAAGCCTATTTACTAGATCACTAGTACACTGTAGATAGGTTTTGTTCTCATATATACTAGTTTGCATTTTTCCACAGTATATTTTATTTTCAGCTTGAATCAAATATACCCATGGAATTAATAGTTTTCACTAGATGTAACAAATTTTGTCCACAGGCAAAAGTAGAGTCGGGTGGATAATGCAAAAATGCTCAAGAAAAAGAAATCTCTTAAGACTATCCATTCAAATGTAAAAACACAAATGTGTTCCAGCTATATTAGCATACATCATACCTTTGCTTTCTACAAATACCACTGAAATCAAGTTTTATAATATTTTTATTGAATGCTTGGGAAAGCAAGTCTTACCTTTCCATACATGATCTATACACAGGAATCTGATTAGGAGTGGTTTGTTCATCTAGTCAAGAAGTACAAATCATGCCACATACTTTGTTGCAATCTGTGCCCTAGACACATGCAGAGCAGTAGGGAAGTCAATTCCTTTGACTGCAGGACTGAATACAAAGCAAACAGACATTGGCAGGGACTGCTAAGTATGGAAATAGTTAACTAGAGTGCAGGCAAAATTCATTAAACATTCAATAAAATAATTTTAAAATATGAATGAGCTTTAAAAATAATCAGAGACTGTATTCAATCACTGTGAAAAGGGAAAAAAGGAATCTGAAAGACTAATCCTGGAGATTTACATACTTTCTTCTGTGGGAGGTTAAGTTGGGCTACACAGTGTTAGACAACCATCAGGTGAGAAGACTTGTGAGGTATGAAAGAATAAGACTGGGGAATAATAATTTGATCTACTTGATTTGGATGAGAAGCATGAAGCAAAGTAGATCAGAGGAAAATCCTAGTGGATGCCTAGGCAAGCAATGCCACAGGGAACTTTCTGACTATAGGAGATGCCCAGCCAATCGCCATCATGCCAAGGAGCAGATATACTCATCGGTTGGTTTGACCTCACTGATATCATGGGGATCCTTCAACTTTCTCCTTTGACCTTGCTTCCTGCCTGGGGCACAGGAGCAATGCTGAACCCTGCTCTGGATGAAGACAGCTCAAACATATTGTCAGATGCAGGGCCCAGATTTCCACAAGTCTTCTCTTCAGGATGCTTACCTCAACAAGCTGGTGGACTTCACAGCTTGCTGCAGACAGCTGCTAGGCAGCAGTTGAAAACTTGCTTTAAAGCAACAATTCTTTCTGGAATAATGCAATAGAAAGACAAATTTAGAAGCAAATTGTTATTTCGGATTCAAGGCTTTTCTTTCATCAGATGCAGCCCAGCTGCATCCTGAATACCAGCGTATGGATACTGTGATCACATTTCCACTGTTCTCCTTCCCTGTTTAAAAGGGACACCCGATACAGAGAACGTATCTCTCAAGCCATTATGGATACTATGAGCTGTAAGAGAATACTATTCCTGTAACATCTCAAAACGGACACAAGATATCATTTTCTTGCCATTCTTAGGTGACCACTGGTAAATAATGTATAGACAAAAGGGTGGATTGCCGTATGAGGGGAATTCTATTTTTTTCTCTATTATTTCCGGTGTTACCTCAGTGAAACACTGAAAGACTTTAATTATTTAGGTCCTTTTAGAAAGTGCCTCAGCCCCGTTGGCTGAGAAAAAGTGAGGCAGTGTCCTCTGGAAAAGAATCACAGAATCACTAGGTTGGAAAAGACCATTGAGAAGCTCCTGAACTTGAGTAATAATGGCTTTAATGGAGTTGTGCCTACATTCAAGATACGTCCTGCAAGTTTCTGTCTTGCCAGCCTAGCAGGAGCACTTTGCATTGTCATAGAGGTGATTTCAGGTTTGATTTTCATTTCCACTTCCTCATGTCAAATGAATGTGCCAAATCTACTTAAAGATAGTAATCGAAACCAGGCTCTCAACTTATTCAACCTTGAAAGACTAGTGTACCCCACTGTGAGGTTAAATTGGCAGTGGCTCTAGGAAAAGGCCTGGCAGGATGAAAAACACCCTGAATCATAAAAATCCAGAATCTGCCAGTTTCTGTAGCAAAAAGAAAAGCCCAGGAAAACTGAAGCAGCTCTCAATAATTTTTGGGACCTCCCTTTCTCTGAGCAACACAGAGCTGAGGAAATCCTTGCTTGGAAGCCCAGTTGATAGCACACAGATTAATCACATGGGTGTGCAAGAAAATAAGTAGGTGCATAAACTCTTTAGCTATGCTATCCATTTCCCAACGCATACTTCCTTCACTTTAATGCTGACAAGCTGTTGATTTTTTTATTTTTAATTATGAACTGAGATCCCTTTTGCTATCAGTTGTAAATATAACAAACAGTCTGCTGTTTAACTTCAAATTCCATATCACTCATGCAAGTTGTAAGTTTAGTCAGCTTAGTGTCTCTGAAATAAAATATTTGCCAGCAGGAAAATGAAAGGTTATCTGGTATTAAATGAATACATGGTGATATGACTTGCTCATGAAAATTCCAGCCGGATGAGTAGCGTTAATCTTGTAATACCATTAAACAAATCCACATTCATAAAAGTTTTCTCAAACCATTTCAAACAGTAAAAATGCAGGAGGAAAGATATCCTTGTGATTAAGGAACAGGTTTGTGATCCTAAAGGTTTGACTTCTGTTCCTGGCTTTGTCACATATTGTCTGGGTGACCTTTAATAAAATAACTACCTCTCAATGTGCTTCAATTTCTTCTTTGCAAACTGGGGATAATGAAATAGTCCCCTTTATAAATAGAGAAGAGTCTGTTTAGTAAAGAAACTGTAAGTGACATGTTTAAATAACAGAAAGGGAGCGAGTCTCAAAGAAAGACCAAGATCATCTGACATCTTAATACAACTAACCCATAAAAATAGTAAGAGAATTATCACTGTTTTCATCTGGGGCGGCGGGTGCTAACTGAGGAAGTTAGTAAGCTGCCCAATTACCTTTTTTTTTTTGATGCATTCCCAAATGTCAGTCTCTCAGACAGACTATTCTGCAGCTGCAGTGTTCGCTTCTGCCCTGCTCTGAGAACCAGCCTTCCTCATCCTTTCCCTGCCCTCCCCTCAGGTCCTTTACCTCTGTCTCCTTCCTACGTCTCCTTCGCTCTATTTTCAAGACTGTCAAGGCTACAAGAGGTTCACGTTTGAGAAACTCTGACACACTCAGAAGTCATAAAAAGAGGATGTCTACCTTCTGCAGGGAAGCAGGTAATCTTTCATTTTTCTTAGGACAGGAGTTTTCTAAGTCCTTGCTGTAACACACCTTGTCAGCTACTGGGATCAACAAACCTGTGAGAAGGGAATGCTGTTGCCAGAAATACCACTGAAAATCTGACTGGGTTTGGTTTTTTTGGGGGGTTGTTTGGAGTTTTTTTTAAGTTTAAGAGGGAGAAACAGAAAACCTAGACAACCCCCTTGCTTACTTGACAGACGTGCTGTAGGGGGGTAAAAAAAGCCTCCAAAAATGAAGCTCTGTTGAAAGATGGTACAACACCTCACAACCACAGCGAGCGGCAATAGGAAGCGTGCAGGAAAACAAGCTTGTCTTGAATTAATGAATTGACAAACTGGTTTCTTATAATAATTATGAATCATCATAAACTTCAAACTTCTAACTCATTATACATTATTAACTGCTAATTCAGCTCTTCTCTTTCTTGTCTTTTGTCTCTTGGGAGAAATGTAAAGGCATTTCAGAACTTCCTTGGAACGTATGCCTTATGGTTGATTGCTTCAGCGCTATCCCCAGGAGCATCTAGTTACCCTCTCCAACAGTGTTATTACTGTAATTTAGAATGGTATTAACAATTCTGTTAATCCATCTATGCCGAAAAAGAAGTGTCCAGGTAGTAACTGCACACACCGATAAGGAAGTTTTTATATGAAATATGCTTTCATATCTATAGTTCTATTCTGAGCTTTTCAGGGTGGGGCTTTGTTATAGTCTTGAAATAGGAAATAAAATATTTACTAACCAAAGGTAAGCCTTCCTGGGAATGCATGCTGTTAATCAAACTCCCTTACTCTGCAGAATCAACATCACAGAGCAGCTGAAGTTCTGCTTTAGTGAGAGCAATGCATTGTCAGGCTCATGAAGCCTCCTATAGCAGCACCAATGTTTACAGTCTGCAGCATCATCTAAGTAAGTAAAATGTACAGACACAAGTACACAAAAGCTATTATTTCGACTACATGGGAATGTATTTTCTTTAGAGAATAACTACTTATAAACTGAAGGTAGAGTCTGTAAATTTTGCATTTTAAAAAACTTGTCCCAAGAAGAGTGGTCACCAAAAAAACATTTCGTGACAGTGAAGTCAAGGAAGAATATTTCCCAGTAATCTCAAAGAAGCAGCAAGATCTAAGACCCAGATCTTACACAGATTTAAGCATCCAACCCCCAAAAGTTTAAAGTGTAGCTCACAAAAAAAGAGAGGCACCTATCTTGTGTTCATAGATCTAAAAAGACATGTTTCTGATGAGAGAACCATCTAGGTTCTTCCACGACCCATATTGCCTTGCAATGTTTTGCTAGCATTAATTGCTCTTGGTGCAGACCTGGTTGGAGGCCCCTTAAAGGAACTAGGGAGAGCCGCATGGACTTGATTTCTTCAAGTGAAAGAATACAATTCTAGCAAACATCTTATTCAGAAAAAGTTATTAACCAAGGGCTTACCCTCTACTTTTAAAATGAGCAGTGGCACAAAATACACAACTCCACAGCTGAAAAACAAAATCACACCGTCCCCCCAAAACCTCTTTATTTCCCAAAAGCCACTGTGCAAAGCAACAATTAAAATGAAAAGAGCTATTTGCAATAGGGACTATAAACCTTTAAATTATAACTAGACCATTATTGTTTAGCCAATGGCAAGAGCATGACCATCTATCCACAGGTCAAGGAATGGAAAGCTGGTTTACAGGCTACTAGACAGGTAATTTCCATTACATCAAGGCCAAGATCAATGCTTATCTTTCACATGGTATTCATACATCTGTTCAGCGACTCCATAATACAGCCCAAACTGCAAAAATAATAGCTGCAAGAAAGTATTACTTGTTTGAAAGCATTAACACAGTCGAACTTCTTCGTTTCCAACCTTGTATGTACTTAGCTAAATATATCCCGAGACAAAGCAGCTCCAATGGCATGCAACAAAATGCTTTGCTTCTTTTGAAGCTAGGTGAAAACAGAGTGGAAATAAACCCAGTTTATCTCATTATCAGTGTGTGCTTCAACTGTATCAGGAAGCAGCCTTGCCCACCTGTACCAACACTTCTGTAATTGATTCCTACAAGTCCTCATACGCTATGGCTTCCAGTTCCATTTAAATGCAGATGTGGACTAATGGAAGGGCTGCGCTTTTCTGAACAGAAACTGGGGGAACATATTACTTGCCTATTCAGAGATCTGAATGCTTTTATTCTTTCCTTAACAGCCTTTATTTTGTTGTGTGTATTTTTTTTTTTTTTTAATTTAAACAACATGGGGGTTTTTCCACACTCTGTTAAAAGAGGAAGGGGGAAAAGAGCTAATTATATCTGAACTGAAGTGTAACCATGGCCCTATTAAATAGGTAGCAGTTATGGGCTATTGATCGCAGTTCACAGGAAAAGCTTGTCATGTAGTGTCAAGAGGTTAATGTAATTACAAGAGCGGGCAGCAGGATCAGCTGTGTCCTCGAATAGGCGAATAACTAAAAGCTGCTTTAGAGACACATAATGTTGTCAAAGCATAAATAATTCATCCCAGCATTCGAGAAGAAATTACTGCTCCGTTCCAGCGTATTATTCAGCCATTAAAATCCTGCCCTTGTAAAGTCTTTTGATGTAGTCATATTTTCAGTTCTAAGAGCAGTTTTGGAGCATTCAGCTTTTATTAAGCCTTATATTGTGCAGTTTTCAAAGTATTAAAAAGGATATGAAATAGACTTACAATTTGTTTAATAACTGCACTGCAATTCAGATAAGAGGGAGAGAGCTGTGTGGATTTATGGAGTGCCTGTGCGGCACGAAGAGGAAGCTGTGGTGTGGTGTGATGGAATTTTTAACTCCACTAAGCTGGCCAGAATTAAATGGGCTTCAGCTATTTACTAGCATTGATAGCTGCAGCAGTCTTTACAGCATTTGGTGACCCATTTCTCGAGAGCTAGCAGAGTAGGAGAGCCATGAGAAGCATCAGTGTGCCCAGCTATTCTCCTCTTACAGCCTCTTGACTCCAGCTCCTTGCTTGTCCTTATTAAAGTCGGCGTTATTTCAATATTGAATGGCTTCCATTCTTTGCATTTGTAGCCTGAACTGTGTTTTGCTTTTGTTGCAATATCTACAGTTGCCCATGTTTATTGTCAGGGGATATAGTGCTGATTTTTGTTAAATGACAAGAAGAGACCCTGCACAATATCTTCTCTATCAGACTGCAGCTAGTCCTATGCAAATGCATAGTTTGGTGGAACAGCAGAAAAAAAAGAGAAGAACAGGGTGCCACAAGGACCTGCTGTCCCCTCAATCCTCCCATCTTTGTAGCAAGTTAATCTGATGTCCAGACACTTCTGTTACACAGCCCAACCCCCCAAAAATGCCCTTCGCTACAACTCTGAAATGAAACTCCCCATTCAAATTTGCAAATTTAAAAGAGAGCTTTGGAGTCTCAGCCCATCTCTTCACAACCTTAGGGCTGCTCTGACTTTGACCACACACATAAAGAAAATAAAATGTGTAGTCTCAATATATAATTTTTATGTGTCTGATTATTTTTTTTATCTTAACATCCAAATTGCTTATTTGAGAACAGACTAAGCAGTTAATAAAGAGAAGGGAAGTAGCTTGACAGAGAAGACAGGCTTTCATTTCAAACTGCCCAAAAGGAACATCACTTTCCACACACACCCCCAGCCAAGCTCTCCCCATCATAGTTACTGGTCTTCCATCACAATCTTTCCTCTGCCCACAAACGTGGGTAGAGTTGGAAAGCTGCAGCTCCAGATACAAGCCTTTCAGTCCCCACTACTAGCAGCGCTTCTGAACATTGCCAGTATTACAGAATCTATAGTGAGCTTTCAGATAATGATGGCTGTGGACTTCTCCTTCTTCATAAAATAAAACAGCAGCCTGTATTTGGTATACAATTACAGGAAACAACCACAGAGTGAAATATTACAGCTCTTGGATACTACAGTCATTGGCAGCAATCTGATGAAGAAAGGAGTAAAAAGTTATTTGTACAGGAAAAAAAAAAAAGCAGAAACTAAAGGTAAAGCTGAGAAGACTACAACTGGGTGAAGTAGAAGCTTAGGAACATTTTCAGGGGAAAGAGAAAAAAATATAGAGAAAACACAAAGAAAGCAAAAACATACTGATTCTCCGTTATCTTTTGACTTTATGAAAGCCCATAGAACACCACTATTCTGGCATAGCAGTTACTATTCTGCCTTATTTTCAAGAACTAAAAACAAGTGGAGTCCTACTAAAAACCTGATATTCTAGTTTTCAATCAAATTTTGAGCAGGACATCCACAGAAGTTAGAAATTTGACAAGAGCACCTAGTTACACCACATTTCTGTGACCAAAAAAAAAAAAAGTGCTGTTTTTTATCCAGTCATTTCAACAATAAGTTTAAAAAAAAATGTTCAGGGAAAAATTGCACAAAGCAAACAAGTTCATCCTCACCATGAATATCCTCATCTTTGAGCCACGTATATCCTGGTTTCCCACACCTACTTCCCATGCACTAGTGCATGGATGTGTGCTGTGTTGTGAGGGGAGTTTGTCTTGGCTTTGTGTATATCTGTATTGTGTTGACAGTGGGATCTTGATGTTACTTACACTACTTCGTTCAGAGCCTGAGGAATAGAGTCCAATTTATTCCTAAGGGAAGTTGAATTTAGTGTCTTAAATTCACCATACGTGACTAAGATGGTTCGGAATGTGTCAATATTCTGTGTACACAGGTTATGGCTCCACGTAGTTAAATAAAAGAGGAGGAGATAACTGCAAAAGCAAGCCTGAGGAGAGACATAAATGTAGCTTTCTACTGGTTCAAAATTTACAAACCATGGGAAAAACATAAAAGATGGGAAAATAGGAGCTTTACAGTGTTTTCCTAGCCCTTGGGGTTTGCATGGCCTGTGGGAGCTCTGAAATCACACCAGGGTGCACAGGGACAGCTGAAGGCCAGTCCCACATTGACTCCATCAGGTGAGGATGGTACTTTTTTGTCATTTGTATCATTAAATCTCATCACCCCAGTCAGCTGTCTGGGTTCACACCTTCCAGTAGTGTTTGGTTCCTTTGAACTTTCCCTGGGATAAGCAAGGACCAACACTTGCTCCCTATGTGTTCCCCAGTTTAAACATGAGATCTACGTGTGTGCTCCTGTGTTAGGTTAACAGTAGCAGAGTTTTTTACCACAACCACATAAAAACACATTATTCATTGCTATAGGTTGGACCTAAATCCAAACTCTTCTTAGGAAAATATCCAAACCCTGAAGTTTTCACCTGGCTTGGATTTGAAAATTTGGCAATTCAGTAGTTTTGAATAACACCTGTGAAAGAAACCCATAAACTACTAAAATTAGACAAAAGCTTGTTCAGAAGGTTTTTGACATTTTTTTCCAGCAAGCTAGTTCCATGTTTCTAGTTCATAAAGCAGTCTGAACCCCATCTCTCACACAGGGGAGCATTGGCTGAGACCGGTTCTTTTACTGCTAAGAGATTCACTGGGTGATTGAAGAAAATAACACACAGGTTAAAAATCTTTCTTCTTTTGAAGACAATGCTAAAACTCCCAGCGGGGCTGGGATTTAACTTGAGGATTACAGCTGCTGTGAATCAATCCCTCTACCAAGTTTAGAGGAGTTAGGCCAATTAACACCAGCCAAGGGCACAGCCCTTTCATTCTACCCAGAAAGCAATAATATCCATTATTGTTTTTCCCAGCCAGCACTCTGCCATTCTCTTCACCACAATCTCCCCTCCATCTCCCCCCTTTTCTCATTTCCCAGTTCTGACACCTGACTTGCAGAGTCTTCTGAATGCTTAAAAATATTTGCTCTAAAAAAAGTAAAAGAAAGAAAAATGTTCGGATTTTTGCTTTGCCAGGAATCTGCTTTCCTCACATCCAATTAAAACAAAGATTAAAAGTAATCTCCTCGTTTTCTGCAAAGAAGGAGCTGGGGCTTTTAAAATATACAAATCAAGTGAAACAATAGCACAGACTGCCAGCCTTAAATCAGATGTGCACAGAGGCACGTATGCAATGCATTACAGGTATCCACACCACCTCTCAGGTCACATCTGGGGAGGTCTTGGGTCTATTGTCCATGTTTTGACTTAGCACCCACTAGACTTTGCCTTCCTTTTGACTCAGAAATTAGTAAATATTTTTATGCATATTTAATTAATCAGAGCAGAGTGAATATTGTTAACTTCTGACTTCACTTTTCATAATAACGACTCTCAAAATGAGCAAGTTCTCCTCTTTGAAAAACTTTGTAACATGCTCTTTTCCATGTTTTTGTGTTGTAAGTTTTTCCTCTGCTCCTTCTCCCTCCTTTTTCTCAGCTTCCCTTTTGTTTCTCAGCCTGGCTGCAGCTCTCTGCAGCCACCTTCTCCTTTCAGGCAAACTTTTCACAGCCTGAAACCCAGACTGACGCAAAGACAACCTCCTAACTCATGGGGGCTGTGCAGATTTACACCTGCTTACGATGCTTGGTCTGAACTAAAGTGCTGCAAGACAAACTGCATTAGCTCTGCACTATTTCATGCCTGGAAAACTCCAGCTGATTTCTTAAGCCATCTTTAAGGCTGCTTGGCACTTCTAGAAATCAGGGCCATAGAATATGAACTGAGCACTTTTGGTTTGTGTGTTTTTCTTTGAAATTACAGTTTCTCACTGAGAAAGTTTGATTGATTCAGGCAACATTAAAAAACCCCATGCAACTCGGTTGCCCAGTCACACACTGAATTTCAAGTAGTGATAAATCAAAGAGCTCAAAGCTTGGCTGTGCTCTTCAGCAAATACATTAAAACAGTCCAGTTTGGTTTACAAAATGATATATAAACACAAAAAACAAAGCAAAGCCGTATCAAATATCATCCAAAATGAGCACAGAGCTGAAATGCAGCTGCTTTAAGTGGGTTTTGCTTGAACCAAAGGCCCAGAAAGCAACACTGAGGCTGAAGAGAAAAGAAAAAGCTGCAAAATGAAACAAATGAAGCAACAGAGCTCTGATCCCACCAGTCCAGTATTGCCCTAGGTACATACTCATACGTTTAGTAATGAGTATGTAATCCACCTCATCTATGGGGATAAATGCCAGTTGATGCACTTTACATATGGAAGAGGTACATTGGTTGGTTTTTTTCCTGCCACAGACTTAACTATTTGTGAACATCTTGTGCTCATAAGACCTCCAGTTGCTCATTTTGAGATTCCATATGCTATTCCTGCTGATAATGAGATATTAAAGATTATGAGATAAACCAACATGTCATTCTAATTCAAAAAGGTAAGCTTTTAAGTCCATGGAAATCCCTTTTTAATACAAGCAGAAAGGTCTTAGCATTAGTTTGTTCAACAGTCAAAAATTAGGATCAATAAGGAAAAAGGTGGATGAAGAAAATAAAGCAAGAAAATAATTCTTAGCATTACAAAAATAATCTGGTGGCTTGTCCTGTGCTAGGAAGCTAAGTTACATACTTGGAAGTGCCTGGACAGCCCTGTGTCCATCAACAATACCACCTACACAGCTTCCCAGTCACACACACGAAGGGCAAATTCATCCCCAGAACATGGAGCACAGACCTAGGAACATGTGTGATGTTTAACAGCTACTTTCTATGTGAACAAAGGGAGGAAGCATTCCAGTTGTCTGGAAGACAACAGCACGTTATCTTTATTTCCTCAATAATTTAAGGAGAGCTGCTCTTCATTTAATCATGAAATATGTTTCAATCTGCATTGGATACTGCTGCAATACTCTCTGGATTTGCATCGTTATGACAAACACAAGCCTCTCCAGTCCTGTAATGAGAGCAGGGAGGCCAGGAAATAACAGGGCATTCAGGGCTTGGGAAAACAGAAAATCCTCCCCAGTGGCAACTGAAAAGTGAGGGATGAGGGAGGTTCAGTGATGGAAAAAGAAAAAAAATTGGCATCGATAGGAGCTGGAGAATAGAAAATAGCAATAATGTGGTGTGAGCATAGGAGGGAAGCAATCAAAATAAACCCCAATAAACCAAGACTTTATCAGACAAGCTTTGACTTAAGGTTGTCTGCATCAAGAGTAAGTGCACTGAGAGACCAAAGACCCAAGCACAGGTGAAGAAACCCAGTAGCAGCACTGCTGGTAACAGTGTGTAGACTAATTACCAGGGAATGTAATTTTTCACATGAAAAAATGCAGGGTTTTTGAGAGAGAAGCAGAATTTCAAGTAAAACCTGCCAAGTGACTCTGCTGACAGTCCACACAAGGCCCCTGCTTTAGCTATTGCTCTATCTGGTGTCTTTGATCAATGCAATACAAATCTGAGCTGAGGCCCAGAACCGGCTGTAAACGCTCCTGGAACACAAACCAACTCTGTTCAGCTTTCCTTCCTCCACTGTCAATAACAAAAGCTTATTTCAGTTGGCTCAGTGTTTGACAACAATTAACTTTGGGAGAACGGACTGGAGACCCTATCATTTTTCCAAGGACTGTAAAACTGCAGATCCAGTAGGCCCCTACTGCAGTTAAAATGCATACACAAACTCGGCATGATTTTGCAGGTGTTTCTGATTTAAGCCACACTTGTTTGCTGCTTGCTGCGTTCCCCTATGCCTTTCATAAGCACATAAACGAAAAGCTTACTAAAAACATATCCAAAACAAAACATACCCACCACAAAATCACCAGCAAAGGCCTCAGATCCACCCCAGTTTCTGTGCCCAGAAATGCCATCCCATGGGATGCCCCAAGACCCACAGTGCTCAGGTGCATCCCTGGCTGAGCCTGGAAGCACATCGTGAGGAGGAAGGGCTTGCAGCACTTCCACAATTAATGCACATAGAAACAACATTTGCATCTTCCAATACCGTAACAACTCCCAGCCCTGCTACCCAGCCCAAAGAGGAATAAAGGACCTTGTATCCTCAGGGAGCTGGCTCCTGGTGAGTTCCTTCTCCCCTTCCAAGCAGCTGCTGGCTAGCTGGAGAGCTGAGAGCATGGGAGCACCATAATTGTGGCTTGCAACTAAAAGACATGCCCAGAAGCTGGGATACACCTTGGGTAACTTCCACAGCTGGCAAAGGCTAAATGCACATTGACCACAGGTGGTTTTATACACCTCACAAAGGTCATGCTGAAGACAACCAGTTGCCTTTACCTCAGATGGAAGCAAAAATAATGCAGTTGAACTCAGGGTAGCAAAAATATACAATGTCAACAATGTATTTTCTCCTTAACTATTACTACTCCTACACACAGGTTAAAAGTGGCCCCAAAGAAAGAATTTTACCAACCAATTTTCTATCATTTCAATATGTTGTCACTCCCACCCAAATTCTTCAGGTCAAGCTCAGGGACAGATTGGTGTGACTCACTTGCCTTCTTTTCTAAGAATGAAGACAATTTTTTATTATTATTATTTTCCCAAGATATTTCTTCTTCCTATTAGAGAGAAGAGGCTGAACCAGGAAAAGGTCTGTGCTTTCTGGGGAATGTGATCACTCCCAGGGATCCTAATTGATTGTGGCCAAAATTCCCAGAGGTTTAGAAGCATTTTTTCAGATCAGCCCCAGGAGAGACCTGGTCCCAGCCCATCACCAGACTTGTACCTTTGTTTAGATCCGACCTGCCTTCCAACAGGTTGCTCTGTGTCATACCAAAAGCAGCCACACATTCATGGCCAGCTGCACTGGCCTTCTTGTATTGAAAATAAACAATCATGTTATTACAGCTTTGCCCTAGAACACACACTGGCAGCAGCACTGCAGTGGAAATGATACTTCAGCGCTTGACAGGTTCATTTTCAATTATGGAAGTAACAAGTAATTGAAGATATTTAAAAACTGACACTGGTATTACAGAGCCCATCAGACAGGTCTGCCAGGCCTGGCCCTGGGGCGGGTAGGCCCATCTAAACTGCGTGCTTGCGGCTCCATCCTCTCGAGCCAGACCTCACACACCAGGAGCTCCTGTGAAACGTAACTTCAGCGGCTGCCAGGGACACGGGTGGGCTTGGGGTGTGAGCAGAGGGGCTGCGCTCAGCCCTGCACCATGACAGTCAGACAGAACACGCATGGCAATTCCATATACACATAGATCTTGTGCTATGTTGTTGGGATGGAAGGAGCCTTTTTGAAAACCCCATTGCTGGATGATACCGGGCAGTACCACAGCAACTTTTTACAAGGAAAAACTCTTTAAACTCTTCAAAGGATCCATAAACTTATTCCTCCCACTATTTAACTTGTTACTAAGCAGGAGGAAAAAACCCCCACCCACTCTAATCCAGTTCTTGCACATCCATCTGTATATTTTCCTCATAATACTTAGTAGTGTTCAATTCAAACACAGGTTTAATACATAACTTACAAGTTATTCCCAGAATTGAAACAGTTGTGTGGAGGACTTCCTGGGTTTCAGAATAGCTCCTTCATAGAAATGCCACAGTCAATCAATTAAGAAAGCTAAAAGTAATCAGTCACCCACGGTTGATTGGATTTAGCAGTTGGTGAATGCTTTTTGTTCTTGGATCAACTACACCCACTTTTAAAGCTGATTAAAAAAAATTTTATGATCTCTTCCACCTGTTCAGGATGATAACCTGGTTCCAAAAACAATCAGCTCCAGAACTAAGCACCTCCAAAGCCCTGGGTAAGTCAAAAGTAGCTCTTAGCAGGCTGCAGCCTAGTGTGAAGACAAAAGCAGGTGAGAAGCAAAGCCACACCACTTCTTGAAGCCGGTCATGCTTAGGAAAGTGGTATCCTTGGTCACAGGAAGAGCAGAGACGCTGCCTGCAAAGCTTCAGTAATTGCCAGCGGCTGAGGGTCTCCTCCCTACCTCAACCAGTGCAGTAGGAAGCCACCACAGAAGTGCCCATGGTGAGAAATGGCCTCATTGCAGGTGAATCTTCAAAACTTGCGACTAACAGAAACGGCAGGGCTAGTACTGCTGGAAAGCTAACAGCCAGCTATTTAGGTGTCTTCTCCCTCTGAGCGGTCTGCAGTCAGAAAAAGACCCTAAATCCTGGCTCTGCCATTCCCACAGCTCCTCTGGGCAAAGCTGAGCCACTGCTGCCTGTTGGGGCTGTTGGATGCCTGGGAGCATGTTGTGTCCGCGTGTGCCTGCAACTCATTTAATGGCAGAGGGGGCTGCTTAGTTTTCCTTTTCTTTCCTCCATCTGTGGATACTAGACTTCAAAAGTTGGTGAATGATACATAAATGTCCTGTCTGTTCAACAACCATAAGGGATCACTCTAAGAGAGTCTTCAGAAATGACAAAAATGATCTCTGAGGACATCATGTTGCAGTTCTCACTGTTTGGCCAAACAAAACACATCTGCCATTATAATAAGAACATGAAAACAAGGCTGACAAAGAGAAGAGGTGCAAGAGTCCACAGAAAGCTTCCTGTTTGTTGTTGGAGACCATTGTTTTGTATTCTTAAACATATATATCAAAGATTTGTGTTAAGCCATAGCCACAAAAAAAAATGAATGCAACAGACTAAAAGCCCAACCTGAATGTGCTATCACTACTTGAGCCATTGCCAAAATGCACTTTAAAACATATTTTCTGTTGAAAAATACAAATAAAAATTGTCTGAAGTTTTGTTCAGCTAAAGACTAGGTCCTGAAAATCTCCAAAGTCAAGGCAGTCCCAGTGAAAGGAGTTCTTGTCACCTGCTGGACCACAGCATCTCATTTATCCTTATTTTCTTTGTATTGTCAGTGTCAGCTTTCCTAGGCCTTTCGCAGTACGTTGCTCCAATGAACCCAGCAGCCTCTCTAAGTGTAGAACATCATCACTGACTTTTAACCCCACATTTTTTTCCAGAAGCATTTTTTCCAGGTGATTATGATGGAGACGTTTCGGGAGCTTCGTCAGCAAGTGACTTCATGCAAGGCTGAAAATCCAAGCGGGAAGCGGGAGCTCATGACGTGACCTGCTGCACCCCTCAGCTAGGCAGCTCCAAAACATCATTAAAAAGCTGGCAGTAGGCACCTCCCTGCACCCGTAATTGCCTAACAGCCCCAGGCTGCTCAGCCCAAGACGTGAGTTACTGACCCCACGGGAGGTACCTCAGTAGAAATGGAAGGAGAGCAGGGGTCCTAAAGGTGGCTTTCTTCTGCTGACCACTTCTTTTCTTTTTTAAAAAACAGTCTTTGAAAAATGAATACCAAAACGCCTCGGCCCATTTAATTCATTACACGATTTTATGGAACAGGATGATGAGTAACTTCAAGAGCACTATAAAAACAAGGATTTCATTATCTTTTGTTGGTCTGGTTACAGGCCAGTAATCCACAGCAGATTACTGGAATATAATTGCCTTATATATATACATATATGTACAAAAGTAAGTTAGCATAGCATATCCCTGTGGCGACTCTCTCCATCCATCCATGAAGAATACATTCACTAAGCTGATTGGAAAGGAATGCTTCAGGTTTTAGTTTTATTTTTTAAGCAAGCCTCTACATATTCATGTAACTTTCTTAGAGGCTCCTGTAAACAAAGAATTATGTTCAGGGCCACGCCAGAAATAAGATATGTCAGAGGTCTGTAACCCATTCACAGAGAATCAGTCAATGGCCCAAGGGTACTTCCTTGCCGGGGAAAGGGTAAAATAACCGAGGTCAAGGCCTCAAACGCAGCTCCAGTTTTAATCATGTTGTTGACTTAGAGCATAACGTGCCTTTTTTTTGCTTTCCAATTGTCAAAACTCATTTTGTTTTTCTTGACATGTCTAGAACAGCTCCAATGTCTCTAGATAAACCATGTCTGTTCTTCACACTACTTCAGGCTCAGCCCCATGGGCAGCTCTGTACCTTGTCACCGAGAGGCATTAAATATATAGGCTTTATATCTAACCACCATCACCCGCCTCATGCTACTGAGTAAATATGTGGAAAGAGAGAGGGGTGGAGAAGGAATGGATGCATTTTTGGTAAGGAACTATTTCCATACACATCCATATACTTGGAAGAGAATGAAACCACTGGGGTAAAAAGTTTTGATAGGACGATTTCATAGATTTGGGAGCTAACAGGGATAAAATAGAGCAGAGAATCAGAAAGAGAAGGGAGAGTACCCAAGTGTTCAATCCTCACTGGACATTTTGACAGTTGTTTCTTAAAAAGATGTAAAGGTTTTGCTTTCATTTCACAATAAAACTAAATCATTCGTAAAACCTTTTCTATGTACGTGTGAAATGGAATCTGTTTTTCCAGCCATGACACATTCTCTCTTAACACACCGACTGGCTGAACAAAGGCACTGGAGGAACACCCAGCTGGCTGGCTCGCTCTCTCAAGCGCAAAAGGACACCATGAACTTGCTTTTGCAATAGAGTATAACCCAGGGCCATGGCGGGACTGTCTTGAGACCAGCACTGTGTGATGCGGTTCTCCTGCCTTCACCAGAATCTTTACCGAGAATTCAGTTCAAAATGTTTTCCAAGCAGACAAGTCAAAAGCTTAAGCAAATTTCTCGTAGAGCCACCACCCTTTCTGCAGTACCTGTGAGCTCTGTACACATTTAATTCTGACAGCCAAGGTGCCAGAAAGCCTGTATGTCCTAACCAACCAGCAGCTTTGTAAAGACGCGATGGTTAAGGACATTACGCCCTTGGCACTGAGTGCGCAGCACGCGCCCGTACGTGTTACCATTACACAGCGATATCCTTTGCACAATATCCACTCTCAGCCTCTGGCTTGGAGCCCTCATCACAGAAACTGCCCCCTCCGCTTTCTGCTCCTCCTGACACTCTCATACCTCTGGTTCACAGTTTGCCCCCCAGCTTCTCCCTCCCCTTGCTCCTGCTCCTCCGCCTTCTCTCTCTCAGGCTATGAGCCCACCAACCCATGCAAGCGTAGCCCACAAACAGAGCAACAAGTGCAGGTACTAGGAGCAAAGTCACGGTTCCCACATCCGAGATGGAATCCCAGCCCAAAGGAAGCTGCAAAAACTGTAGGATTTCTGCCCAGGTGACATCTGGCCCCAAGCAAGGTCCAAGCAGCAGCAGCGGGGCGGGGGGCTACACTCAGCCCACCCCAGGCACACAAATGAAACATGATGATCCCGCAGCTTCTTCTTGGCTACTACCTGGTCTCCAAGGAAAAGGCCTGGGCAGCATCCTTCCCCCATTACAAACACCCAGCACATCACACAACCCAGAATTGTAACAAGAAAGTTCCGTGCTTTCAGGTACACATGGGAGTTACGCAGTGTAAATGAACTTTCAGAGTGAAATATACTGGAGAGAATTAATCCCTTTGGGGCAAGCACCAGAACTACTACTCTGAGTTCTATATTCTTATGCGGGGTGGATAAACTCTAAATTAAAAGAAAACATGCAATAAATAGAAATAGTCCATTCCAGGTTTGTACAGCAACTACTTTATTATTTTCAAATGCAAATGTTTGCATTGTTTGCTATTTTACAATTTTACAAACTAGGTATAAAAGACCATAAATAAATGACATAAGTTACGTGTACCTAAAATTCATGGAGGGGGGAAAAATTACAAATTAAAACAAAATAGAAAAATCTATATATCTAACCCAGAGATCGTTCAAATGCACGAACCAAGAAATGCTGTTAGATTTTTCTCAGGATGAACTAAATTATAATATGCCTCATACATTCTAATTTTAACCACAGTCCTTGCATATTCCAACATACTTGCAGTGATACAAAAAAATAAATGCACTCTCTTTTTATTTGTCTGATTAGTATTTCACGTTTGTTTTTTCTTTTCCTGGTTATGAAAATGTCACATAAAAGAAAAATACTGCTTTTTAAGTCCTGTTTGCTGGTTACTTACCAGCCTTTTGTATTTTATACATATATATTTTTAATACATAAGATCCATCACGAAATTAGTACAGCGAGAAACCCGGACAAACATCAACCAGTGGTGTGTGAGCAGGACAGTTCCTTACCCAACAGAGGCTTATCAAGCGAGACAGTCCTGGTGACAACCTCTCCCACAGGGGAAGCAGTGCCGCAGCACTGGCTTTCCTTTCGCCCCCTGCCCTGTCTGGAGCAGCGGCTGCGGGTGGCCCTTGGTATGTCCCGGCGCCCCGACCGCGCTGCCCAGCGTCTGCTGCCAGCGCGGCTGCCCTCGCTTCCCTGCCACGGACCTGCGGCTGCTTCTCTGCCAGCACAGGCAGAATTACGGTTAACGATGAGGGTCAGTGAGGTGGGAAAAGTGGAGAAAGCAGGAGCAACTTTGGGACACTGCCGTAAGGCTCTGCTCAAGGCTGCTCTCTCTTTTAACACCGCGCATCCAGCCTCCCCCAGGTCTGCTGGAGCTCTTCCTGTCCCAGGGCAGTTTGCTGTGCTGCACAGGGCACCGCGGCAGACACCAGCCCCCCAAAGCCAGGAAGCAAGCTGGGAGCATCCCCTGCCCCACTCCAAATAGTCTGTAGGTTCCCTGGGCTGTATGTATCGTACAGCTCCACTCAGAAACTAGCTTACACTACACTGATGGTGAATTCTCCAAACACAGAAAGCTTTGCTAGGTAGTACCAGTTAGTCGCAGCACTGGTCCTTGGGCCATGGAAGAAAGAGTGCCTTCTACTGCGCTTCACCAGCCCCTCATCACATGCACGAGGAACAGGACAGGACACACTTCATAACTCTCTTGCTAGCTCCTGTAACCTTACAGATCTTCTTGTGTTTCTGTTCCTTAACTGTGCTGGGAGCAAGTGAAGTGTTCTGATTATTACGTTAGGCGTTTTCACAGCTTGCACACAGAGCACGGTGCTTCTGTGAATGGAAGAATTGCATATATTTGTTCGCATTCAACAAGTCTTTAAAATCCTATTTTTGCAGATAAAAAAGGCTACTTAAGAATTCAGTTCAGGGTTACCAGTGGACAGATATGCAGGTGTGGCCTCCATCACCTTGCCATTGAGAAACTGGTCGGTCTCGATCACGAACGGGGCACTCATACGAACAAATGACACTTAGGAAAATCTTTAGCACCCTCATGGATCCCATAATCCACAGCTCCAAAATGAACTTGAAATTGCCCCTGTTTCAGGCTGCAGAACCACTCAGTAAGGTTAGTGTGGCAGCTAAAAATTACACTTATAGATACAGAAATTTAAACACTTTTTAATGTCTGTGTTCTTGCTGCCATTGCAGACACGAGCTATTGGTCTGCTCTCATATGGCAGGGGACTCCTGTGCTTCTCTCCAGAGATGTTTTGGGCACATTCACAGGCAGCTCTACACACGAGGTGACTCGCACGCAAACACACGCACACAAACGCACCTTTCAGAGGACATAATAATCCATTATCCACTCAAGGGAAAAAAAATATATATTTATATCACTGCAATGGCACGTTTTGTGTAAAATGTCACTTCAGCAACGTGAACAGGCAGATCACAGGAACTGGGTTTTTGCTGTGGCACCTGGCCTGGTGTCCATGGTAAGATGTGTAGTGTTCCATCACTTGCATTTGTCCAAACGCAGCAGTGATGGCCGGGGGTGATAAGGAGAGAAAATAACAAAATATATAAATAAAACCAAAGGTAGGAAGATAAAACAGAAGGGGAGGGAAAAAAAAGAAATCCAGAAGTCTGCAGGGCTTTGACACAGTACATTCCTCAAGTGACGACTGGGTGCTGAGTCTGATCGAGTTAGTTCTCTCTCAACAAAGAAAAAAATCCAGGGTGGATGGCAAGGAAAAAAAAGAGAAAGTAAAAGTCATGCTCTCTTCAGGGACCGATGACTGTTCAGTGTGTGTTTTCCAGAGTCGGTGCTAGGGAAGACACAACTGTGGATCCAGAAGGTTTCACGTCTAGTCTATGTTCCCCCGTGGTCAGTATGATCAATAGGATGGGCTACAAGGCCGGGAAAGCAAAATCTGATTTCCCTGCAGAAAAAGAAAACACGAACATATTAAACAACATGCAGTGAGACAGCTGGCGGGCCTGCCCGAGTGCCTCCCCTCTGTGTTAAACAACACGCAGCAGGACAGCCAGCAGGCCTGCCCACGGGCCTCCCCTCCGTGTTAAACAACATGCAGTGAGACAGCCGGCGGGCCTGCCCAATGTGCCTCCCCTCCGCTGCCCAGCAGAAGCACTGCTGCTGGCAGCCAGCAGCACCTGGTATGCAATCGCCCGTTCACACCCAAACTCTGTTGTCCTGGTGAAGAGGTGACAGGTTCATGGGCTGAACCTTCTCCCCAGAGAGGGGAGAAGCATTGCCTAAAGGCCAGAGGAGATAGCAGGAAGAGATGCAGCTCTCACACAAAGGGTGGCAGAGTGGAAAGTGCAGGAGGCTGCAGCGCACCGCCACGCTCGTGCCGGCTGGTTGGGCCACCTTGGGCAGCGAGACAAAGACAACCAGCACTTCTCAAAGGGTGAGCAGCCTTTGCCTCCCTTGTCCCCTTTCTTTCCCTCACACTATTTCAAGTCTTGCTTCCACGACATAACTGATAAACAGCTAGGTAATGTATATAGAGAGATATATTTACATACGCCACCTAGTCTTTGTTATTCTGGATGTCCCCTCACCGGCCATATTTTACCACAAGGAACGCAACCATTGGTGGCAGCTCTGAAAACCTGGCACCTGAGCTGCCTTCACAGTTTTCCTTTGGTAGTGACAGAGTTTTTCATTTTGTGTGGAAAATATTGGAGCGTTTTGAACTACTGTTACTAGACTCCACAAAAGCGATTTTGCAAATTGGCCAGAAAATTGGATGTATTTTGTTTTTACACAAAATGACAATCTCACCAGAATGCAACACATTTGCAGCAAGAAGGAACAAAGTACCTCCGCACTTAAGGAGCAGAAGAATTTTTGCCGCTCAAAGTGCAAGTCTCAGGTCTTTAAAATGAGTAACCACATCTTATGTTGCCTGGCAAAACGACATTAAAACATGCTGGTTTGAGTATATTTTATAAAAGAAATCTTAAATTTCTTGAAATAGAAAAACTTCTATAAGTAATACTGCAGAACAGCCTTTACTAAGCTGTCATGACTTGACGTGATCCCAATTTAGCTATTTAGCTTCCCATGTTCTGAACAAGTTGTTTTCTGAAAAAGTTGGGGGTGAGGGAGAGTTAGTGGTTAAAATCAGCAAGTTATTGTTACAAGTGACAACAAGCAATGTGAGTGACGAGACTGTGACTTGTCCAACTGCGTGAGCCGTTTCAGATTTAGAATAAATGTGATTATTAAGGAAACCTGACATACAAAGCCACTAAATCATTTCTGAACTTGCTGTCAGGTGCCGAGTGGGACCAAAATATTATAAGCCCGAGAACCAGTCTTAGCACCGTCAAATATAAATCTCCCCTTTCTGGCACTGTGCCCAGCACAGCTGAAGCACGAGGTCTATTCTAGAGAACGTGTTGTGAAAATCCTCCTCCTACCCAGAACAGCATCAGTGGGCCTGATCCCGTCACTTTCTAAAGGTCATGTCATCAGTTTGGTCCTCGAGGACTTTAAAAGGAATCTGGTTTGTACACTCTGTTCAAAAAGAGAACTTAAAGCTTTAATATAGATAAAATTCAAGCCTAAAAGTTTTCAGAGCTTTATCCATGTGACCTAATGAGGACAGCCGCAGTCACCTCCAGCTGGCAACCCAGGGGATGCTTTCACTCACTCAACCTTCCATCTGTTTCTCAGAGTAGCAGGTCATGCTCCACCCCATTGGCCATCCTTGCGGAGGGGTGCATAGACCTTGGCCACGCAGCTGACACCTGGCACTCACACCCACAGCTGCCTGGAGAATCCAGCCTACGGGGCCGGTTTCAAAAGTGAGTTTGTTTCCCACAGCTGGTCAGATTGGACCGGGTGTCTGGAGGGCAAAACTGCTGCAAGCACAGTCCCATTTACCTCTGCTCCCCCTCCCATAAAACCACTGACACAGCAACTGAGACTGATCGTTCTGAAACACAAATACTGGTTCTACTGTAGCTCATGTGAGGGCAGGACAAGTCCTTGTTTCTTCTTGGCACGTTTGTGAGTTTTACAAGGCTATTCTTACTGTATATGGGATCCACATGTGTGGATTTTTCCACCCAAAAACCAGGGGCATCCCTGCTGCTCTCAAGCCCTTTGCACCAACCCAAGTGAAACCCCAGGCGCTCTTCTACACTATGTCTGCACATCCTAACATGCAACAGCTTGAGAGCAAGACCGGGTTTTGAAACAGTGTAATTTTCACTGTCATCAAATAGAACAAACAATGGGAAACACTCAACAATTAGTCTGGGAAACCAGGACAGGTTTGTACAAACCCGGTGGGACCCCCAAATAATACATACCACAGCACCTTTTTTCTTCTCCCAACAGTGATGAAACCTTTGCACAGTTTAAAGAATAAAGCACCATGAACACGTTGCATGCTGTACTTCCACTGACCTTCTCTGTGGGGCAAAGGGAATCGCTTCTTGAAAGAGAAAAGAAGTCTGAAAGCTCCACAGCCACGATTGTCACAGCTGACTGCTGGCGGGGTGTTCAAAAACATCTTTAAGTGGCAGGTTTCAGCACAGCACAGCAACAGCCAATGGTCTCCCCAGAAGTCCAGTTTTGCCCAGCAATCCACGGGGTGGTCACATCACGTCTCAAGCCCGTACACAGGTAGATCACTAATCGGCAGGCACTGATTAGCCAAAAGATATTCTCACTGAGGTTTCTGCAAGGTATTAGTGATGCATCAAGTCTGCAAAAAATATCCTAGGGCAGATTCTTCATTCCAGTGAAAGATGCACAACGGTGGTTTCACCCACAAATAAAACACTATGGTTGTAATCCTACGGGTCGCAGGGAGAAGGAAAGTAATTTTGTTTTTGTTTTTTAAGCACAGTATCTGGCAGCAAACATAGCATCAAAACTTGAATGTGACATTATATTTATACATGTATTTTACATATCGTTGATCAACAGAGAAGTATGTTCCAAGAAACAATTTGTTCCAGGTCTGGTTTAAAATGACGGCTTGTCATTTCTGGAGGCCCCCCTCCCAACACACACGCTCGGTTTCCACAATCTGTACATCAAGCAATGCTGCAGATCTTTATTTCGACGGGCGAGGAGACGAAGTAAAAAAAGTGCAGTTCTTCAATTAAAGTGCATGGATGAGGTAAACTAATTTCAAGAGTTTTGAGTTTTTTTCAGTACTGGCTCAGACGGGAACCATCCTGCCGTGCATCTGCTGCATTTGGGTGCGCATTGCTTGAACGCTGCTCAAGATCTTGTTCTGGTGAGCGATGGCAGTGATCCCGATCCTTGCCAGGTCACTGTGGAAAGGAAGAGAAGAAGCAGGGGGCTGAGAACCGTGGATCAGGCACTGGTGCAGAGAAAAATATTGAGTCAACCACAAGCAACATAGCAAAAGCGAGGCAGATGTACAGAAATGTTTAATTAAATAAGTGAAGGCATTGTGAAGGCATTTTAAAGTTATCCTCCTTCCAAATGAAAGGCATTCCATTCCTTTAATGAGTGTAATGATATGCAGCACAAAGCAAAAGAGCCCGATTAAATCCAGATTTACCAGTTCTTTTGTTATATCGCTGAGTACTTACTCCTGGTTCATATGCACCACAGCCTCGAGGGTGGTATAGCCAGCAGCTGTGAAGTTATCCTTGTATCGCTCCATTTTAATGGCTTGGAGCCAGTCACCGACAGAAACCACCGCCGAGAACTCGGGGGAGCTGGGATCCAGCAGGGCTGTGCTAGGCCTGGATGCCAAACAGGGAAAGGACAGAAAAACCGCGTCAGCCCGATCATCAATCGCAAACCAAAGTTTGGTGTCTGCAACAATTATCCTCAATGATTAGGGAAGACAGGGGCAAGGCAACATGCCCCGCAAAACCATGCCTCTCCGCACCGCAACGGAGATGCAAGGAGCTTAGCAAAATGGAAAGTAATATGCTAATTTTTGCCGGAATTAATGTGACCTTATGTTTCTGTCTTTGCTTTCAGACCTACTTTGAACCGTAACACCGCTTGCAATTTCCATCTGAGATGCAATCAAGTTGCTAGAAAACAATTTTACTTCAAAAACCGAAGAAGATGGCAATGCTGGAAGGCGCTCGGCCTACCGTGTCTATACCTCGCAGGCAGCTCTGCAAGACCTCGCCAACCCTGCATGTGCCAGATCTCAGCACTGCAGCTATAGAAACGCTACTGAGGTATACGCAGAGGCACTGGGAGCTCGCAACCTGCCAGACTGGTTCTGAGGGCAAAACTCAGGGCGGGTTCAGATAAATCCTGTTTCTAGCCAGGTTTGCAGGCGAGCATAGTGCTTTCAATCAAACTGGGGACAGCAGGGAGTTAATCCCCTCTTTAATCAATCCATTCCTGACCGGCGCGTGTGCCAGGAGTGGCGGGACTCATGCGAGCTTTGATCTCTGTTTGCACTGTGGAATGTGCTTCTCATTTTCCCTTGCACAGATTTGCAAATCATTATTTTTACCAAATTTGCTTCTCTTGTTAATGCCTAAGTTATTATTTCATGTATATTGTAAATCACAGTTTCGCTAAATCATTATAAATTACTACTATCTATCTAACCAAAGCAATTATAATTTAGCAGTTTATTTGAAAACACACATCATCAAAGATGCGCAATAGCATAGCTATGTCTGGCCTAAGGCACCAGGTACATGCTGGCAGTACTTGGTGCAACTCTTTTTTACCGTACTACCTAACACAAGACCAGTGGTGGCACCCTAATTATACACAATTGCACTTCACATACAAAGTCATATATTAATAACTCTATATGTATGTTTGAAACTCATATTCCAAAAAGAAGAAAAACAAAAATCTATAAATAGCCATGAACATGAAATGACCTTGAACAGGTGATTAACTTCTTTTCTGGAGACTTCCAAGACCTGTCTGGATGCCTGCCTGTGCAATCTGTCCTAGGGAACCTGCTTTGGCAGGGAGGTTGGAATCGATCTCTTGAGGTCCCTTCCAACCCCTATGATTCTGTGATTCTGTGAACTTACATATATACACACAAAATGACCCTGGACAGGCTATTAACTGCTGCAAAATTTATGTTCTTTCAAAAATCCCTGAGAGTTCGAAAGGAAGCAGAATTGAGGAGTTCACACTGTTGTTCTCAAACCAAATTGCCACAGCAGATCATATTGTGCTTCTCACCATGTAAATTATTTAAATCTCAAGGGTGGATACATTTTTGCCAGGCTACTAATGCAATTAGGGCAATCTGGAAGATACGTGGTGGCAGTGGCCTCACAGGGTTCATAATCATGCTTCAGATAATGTATATTGTCAGCAAGAGTCACAATGGGACCTACAAGTTTAGAAATGAAAATAGCTTTTTCCAGGATCTTGTTCTGTTGGAGGCTGAATTGGAGCCAGTTACTCTGTCGCCAATTCAAGACTCTTAATTTTGTATTGCCCAAAGGATATTTTTGTACCTTCCTCCACTGAAAAATATTCGCCCATTATCTTCCCCTTGTTCCTTCTGAGGTTTTTTTCCATCTCTACTGGAAGCAAATTTACCTGACAAAGCAAAGCCATTTGTAAAAACCAGAAGAAACCCGGTGTAAATTAGTAAAGCTCCTATTACTTCAGCAGCGTTTCGCCAGCTTAAACAAACTGCTGATCTGTCTCAACAAAGATATTTTGGGTTTACCCTACAACTCTGGGAGTTTCCTTCCCACTGCACGTACCAGGTATGCCATGCTTAGCAAACAAAACAAAGCACACAAGTAATGCGGGATCGGTGGAGACATGAAACTGGCTTTCCACAAAATTAAATTCAAATTCATATAAAAATTAATCCACACCTCCCCGATGCCTGCAAGGCGTTGGCTGTAATGCTGTAATGCCGTAATTGCAAATCCTACACAAATCTGGGGTTTATAAAACTTGATGATGTACTTTTCCTGCAGAAAACCACATCGCTGCTGTTAGCTACGCTGCATTACGGCTTCCCCTTCAAGCCCTTTCACCAGGGACGAGAGGGGAAAGACGCAACAAACTCTGCCTTCCAACAGGGCTCGCCTGCATCAGAACTGCTTCAGGATGTGCTTTAAGACTCTGCTAGAAACCCAGTCAGTGTTGGTGTGACACAGCAACAGCCCTGCTCTTGCAATCTGCCTTCTCACTGAGCTGGGAGAGTCTGGGGTGCCCAGCGGGGTTCAGCAGTGTGCCAGCACAACCCCTCTGCTCTCCAGCGCGGTGCATTGCCTGCTGTGCAGCCCGGCCCTGCACAGCTACAGAGTACGCTTTAAGCCCAGCGCAGAGATTCAGGGATGCGCAGCTTTGCCTGTCATCTCCGCTGTGCTCCCTCATACATCACTATTACAAAAGCACAGCTGACCTGGAGCTCTCGCTGCCTGTCCTCTTCAGGCTGTTGGGGTTGCGGATGAGTTTGTCCAGCATGTTGACGATCTGTCCAAATTTAGGCCTGTCACTGCGCTCCTTCTGCCAGCAGTCTAACATCAGCTGATGGAGAGCAATGGGGCAGTCCATTGGGGGTGGCAGCCGATACCCTTCTTCAATGGCTTTAATAACCTATAAATGGCACAATTAGGAAGACATTAGAGAACATCAGACACTGCTCATATCTACCAGCTGAGTGTCATTTATCCTAGGGCAATCCAAAGTATGGAAACAAATCCACAATTAAGTGAAACAACATGGAAAATTGCACTCAGACTCAGGCAGTTGGTGGTCTCAGAACTGTCATTTCTCCTCAGCAATTCAAAACTAAAAGGGTACAGCATCCAAAGGATACATCAGATGCAGCATGGGAACATATCATGAAAGAGCACATGGGATACAGGGATGACAGAATAGCCCAGGTTAGAATTAAGCAGCTATCCATGTTGGACAGAGAGTTGGAGTAGCAACAGCTCTGCAGCAACTCTTTAGTACCTGACTGTTTTAGGTGAGATATGTCACACATGAAATTTTCCCCATCATTTTTAGGGTATAGCAGATCACCACCTGCTCCCTCGCTTCCTGGGCTAGCTCATCTCTGCCAGCAAGACAGCAACACAACCTGTTCTCTCACGACTATGCTCTGAACCAAGAACTGCAGAGGTGGGAACCCTTTTGTGCAGCTTTATCAAGGAAGTTACAGAAGTCCAGTGCAGCAGCTTAAGCACACGTTTCGTATTTAATGCAAACCAGAAAATCTCACCAGCTGAAGACATTTCAAACTCTGCAAAAAAGAGCTCCAGAGTTCAGTACTCTGATGGCTTCTTCGCTCTCTCAGGAGAACGGGACGTGACCAGGACTCAATTCTGACATGACAAGGACATCACCCAGAAGCCTTCAGATCTTAATTAATCAATATGACTTTGCTGGCAGGATTCATCACGAGACTAGAGACCAGGAGAGCATTGAGAGTGAATTGCACTAAATTCCCTCATTCTGGTCTTGTCCAATTAGCGGCTAAAATCCACTGGGAGGACAGGGCAAGGGATATGCTTGCACTATTAGCAGCTCTTCAGTGACCACAAACAAAGTGCCTCTCACTACTCCAGGAAGTATGAGGAACTTTTGATTCCACAGACACCGAGGATAATTCAAAATCCGCTTCTGCTGCGCTGTGAAAAGCACCGCTCTCACCACTGAGAAGGAGGAAAAAAAGGGCACATCTCTGCCACGCACTGAAAGAGGACACAGGGACAGCAATAGCAGCTGTCACTGTCCCGATCCAGCCAGCATTGCGACAGGGCCTGGCACTGCACACCGGCGTACACCAGCCTAACATGCTAGCTCTGCGGTTGCTGCGCTGATCTCCACTGTGCTGTGCAGACATGCCTGATGTAACTGAGACACATCTGGTGTTTTATTTTCTTGCTAAGTCTTGATGACTTCCTGTTAGCAATGGAGGGCTAGATTGGGTGCCAGAAGAGACGTTTCACATCAGAAGGAAATTAAAATTATATCCCCTGTTTAGATTAAATGCCATCCGCATCTAGACACTCTTTGAAAATATTCAGCTCTACATAAGAAAGCAGATGACTTGTAAAATGACTTAACCACTCCCATGACCATATATTCAGATTACCATTTTCTTCTTCCTTTATATGTTTGCAAGTCCCCTGGGAAAAGAATTATGGATAATCTATGCCTCGTTGTCACTGGGATTTTTTTTTCCCCATTTAATAAAAATTCTATTAGCAAAAGCTGTTATTAGCATTATTATTAAATACTCTTCTGGAATAGCAGTCATTGTGCGTGCTCCCTCCTGGAATACGCTGAAGGAGTCCAGATGGTACAGTTAAACAGGACATGCATAATTTAAGAATGGTCATTTAGGAAAGCTGCCTTTTAATGTCCTCGGGGGGCAGCTATGCAATTGTCACAAGGATGCTCTGACTGATAGTCAGAATTGAATTTCATATGTGTTGTTTTAGATATCCTGCAAGAAATAAAATCATTTGGAAGTATTACAAGCGTACTGGGGCCTGAAGAATTAACTACTAATAGGAAGCCCCATTAAATTCAAGTGTTTTTTCTTAAAGACTTCCAATAAAGTTGAGATTTAATATCAACATTCAAATCTTCTCTCTCTTGACAGTATTACGATCTGACAGTTTAAATATACTCATTTCCCCTTTACTCCATTCCTCTTTCTTACTTTAATTGCTCATAGTTTTCCTAAAATTAAAAAAAAGAAAAAAAAAGAAAAAAAAAGAAAAGGAAAAACTGCTACACGCACAAGTTACAGACCCTAAGCTGAGAATCCACTATTCCCTGACCACAGAAGTATTGAAGGAAGTATTTGAGGAAGTATTCAAGGAAGTCTTACTTGCAGAGAGGTTCCCTGAGAAAACAGGAATCTACCATTCCTGCTGTCCTCTTAAAAACCTGGAGTAAAAATGCCTTATAACCATATCACAATTGGCAGAGAAACACATCAGCAGACATCTAAGGATAAAGATAAAGGCATGAGGGGAAAGGAAGAGGAAAGGAGCAGGAAGCTCAGGAGGAGACTTACATCTTGATTGGACATATCCCAGTAAGGTCTTTCTCCGTAGGACATCACTTCCCACATGACGATGCCATAGCTCCACACATCACTAGCCGATGTAAATTTACGGTAGGCAATCGCCTCTGGCGCAGTCCACCTGATGGGGATCTTGCCGCCCTGTCACAAACAAAAGAAACCACAGGCTGGTGAGTCACTGACCCAGTAATGTGCGTGGCTGACGCTGCTCTACATTGCCATTAAAAACAAAAGGTTTGCTATACGCAATTCCAGAATCCATCTTAAAAAGGCATCCTCTTTCTCTTTTCCTTGCCATAAAACTGTCAGATCCAACCAGGAGGCAATGCTGCCCATCTGCTTTCTTCAGTCACAAGGAGACAAACCAGTAAATTGTTAAATGTATTTTTATCAGCCCTTTAAGAGATCTCTGCTCAGGACTATGCTGGAGCATGAGAACAAGCCAGGGGTTTTACAAAGTATGTATTAGAGATTTAGTTGACAAAACAAATAAGTACATGCCGTTAATTACTATTTCCTTGCTTGCCTGTCTGACCTGTTTGGCCTGTCTCAGAAAAATGGGATTATAAACCTGCTTTTCAAAAAGGTAAAATAAGGAGAGGATAAACTGGGAAGATTTATGAATACTGTGGCGTTTCCCACGGGCAACATCCCAACTCCTACCAGAGATGTGAGGCGGCAAGCAAGCCTCCGGGCTCTACCTGTCCCCATGGGAGGAGTTCAACACCAGACCAAGGTAAAAGGCTGCTTTTGATACCTGTTGGAGAAAGCTGCCTGTTGTTACAATACTTCTTTTTAAACAAGAACACTTGGGCAGCTGATTTGGGCCGCTGAGGTACTGCACTGTTTTAAAAGGAACTCGCTCCATCCTGTTCACCTGATTTTGCCTTAGGTGAGTGATCCCAGGCCAGAGACTTCTCCTTTTGTTTATGTTAATATGCAAGGTGGTTTTAATTGAGCTTTTGGTTTCCGGCAGTTCCATCTGAGGAATAACTTCAGCTGAACAAAGGTTTTGGGGTTTTGTCATTTGCTTTCATACTTTTTTGATGAAGTGTATTTTGGTAGGTTTTTTTCTCAGCAATCTTCTAGTTTTAATCCACTACTGAGTGCAGAGTGTGCATACTTAATTGTTTATTGCTCTAATGTCTCAAGAGTTTAATATGGACGTGTTCCAAAGCCAAGTGAAATCAGAAAGGGTCCTTCTCCCAGCTTCTCAGCCCTTTCCATCAGGCCCTTAGTGAATCAGGCTGTAGCAGTATGTGCCTGGTACAGCTGTAGGATGCTCCCACTTTATTGAGTCATACCACTAATAGGGAGCAGAACACATCATTCTCCTAAAAAAGGTTGCTTTAACAATTGCATTTTAGTGCATTGTCTCTGGTTATGAAAAAGCTCTATTCCTCTTTTCAGACACAGACGCACAGACATCGTTTATACATGGCTGTCATTCTAAAAACTGTCAATAAGTTCCAGTACAGTGGAGTTCATCAAAATTTTCCTGGTCCTTCATTACTGATACCAAATGAAGACAATGCACTGTAAAGGAAATGTCACTGGTTCCCTGTAGTTTACTCTTGAGAGCAAACACAATACTGTATCTCCACTCACTAAATTCAAAGGGAAGCTTTTCAGTCCTTTCTGTCTTGCCCTTGTGTGTTTGATTTCTCTGAATACAGCTTTTCAGATCTCTGCTTCTTCCACTTGCCACCCCCATGAGTGAGAAATACCAAGGCTGGGCAGCATTTTAATAGTACGTGAGTCTATCCTTCCCTGTAATGAACTGCGAATCCATTAAAGGATGAGTGTTGGGATTAAACTGCAAAATCTGAGTGCTGCAAACAAACTCTGCACTAGGGAGAACAGATGGAGAATGGCAGATATTTAAAAACGAAGAAAATAAGCAATTAAAAAAGGAGACTTTATAAACTCTGGCTTTTTTTCTTTGTGCATGTTATCTACAGAGGTATTCGTACAAAGGCTGGTAACGGTTGGGATGTTGTTTTGTGGCCAGAAGTACCTGCATTATTACTATTCCACATGCAGCTTATTAAAATGGCTTCAAGAAATTAGTTAACAGTAGCATTCTGAAATATAGATAAAATGGGAAACAAAAAATGGGAATGCTGACCTCACACTAAATTATTTAGGTCAAATTTGCGATGGGCAAAAGTGGATTTGTCTTTTTGGGTTTTTCAAGCAGCATATCTACACTTGCTGTATCAAACCTCGGTGGGACTAGCCACTTGAAAATCGTTATCATGTCTGTAGATATCAGAAGGAACAGAAGCCCAAGCTCTAATTTCTGGCATTGGATTCCTGTCACACACTCTAGCACACTGAAGGAAACAGAGGAATACACGGGTCACGTCCTCAGAGAAGAAATACTGATGCAGCAATAAAACTACACCAATTTATACTAGGGATGGACTCTGGTCCAGTGTTTATTTTTAGGTTGTGATACAGGTTTTCACTTGTGACTGAGATTACTTTAACACAAACCACTGTCACCTCCTACACACTCAGACAAATCCAGTATGAAGGCAAGGCAATCCCCTGCACATTACTTTCCCTCCTCACCCGCGTGGTATAAGCTGCTTCAGGGTCGTCTTCCAGGACCCGGGACATGCCGAAGTCAGACACTTTGCAGACCAAGTTGCTGTTGACTAGTATGTTTCGAGCAGCAAGATCCCGATGCACGTAGCTCATGTCAGACAGATACTTCATTCCTGAGCCGATGCCACGAAGCATCCCCACCAACTGGATGACTGTAAATCTACCATCATTCTTCTGCATATGGGGAAAGGAAGAAAATCACGGAGCATTAAGCTAAAAGCTACATTACTGCCATTGCTGAAATTGGCAAAAAGCCATCTCTGGCTTCCCATCTTCTCTCAAATGAAATGCAATCTTATTTCCTCTCTCTCCTGACTAGCATCACTTTATACCAGGAAGTAAGAGCCCAGAGGTTCTGTCACAGCTTCCAGTGATGCAGTACAATTTGCAATTAATCTGGTTTCAGTGAGTCTACAGCACTGCAATGCTTTCAAAAAATGGAGCAAATCAGAACTGTTTCCATTAAACATGGATTATTTAAGGCCCTGCTATTTTAAACATTACATTTAGTCTACATTCTTCTGCTTTACATTTATTCTGGTTTTCGATAGGAGCAACACCAGAAAACAGAATTTCCCCAGTACAAACAATTCCTTCAACAATTCCAATGCCTACTGAATTCTCAGTATCTTTCTGCAAAACAAACCAGAATGAAAACCAGAACATGTATCCCAGTATAAAATCTTATCTTACCCTGAGGAAGGCATCCAAGGAGCCATTCTCCATGTACTCAGTTATGATCATTACCGGTTTACCTAGAGTTCGCAGAAAGAAAAACACAATTCCTTGATGAACACCGATGTTAATGGGATAAAAATGGGTTGCACATGATTTTACTGCCAAGACACCTGGCTTACACAATCTAATTTAATTTGAAAAGCACCGAGCTTATGCCTCAGCTGTGGGGAGCAAGAGAAGAAATACTATAGGACAGAAACATTTAAAAGGCCCCATCTGGAAGGTTAACCCTTTGGTTGACTCACTGGCATGCTCTTTAACTAAAGTCGCTCCTGTTCTCTAAGGAATATATGAATTGATAATTGTGAGCAAAGAAACAAAGAGCTGTTCAAACTTGACAAAAATCCTCAGTGTAATTAAATTGCTTGCAGAAAGCCTTCCTCTCTCAAAATGGAACTTGTGAATGCTTTGGTCTCTCTGCCTCTTTCGAAAGATCAACGCTCTAGGCAAGTTAGAAGCTGTCAGCAGCTACAAGGTATTCCAAGACAACTGGATTCAAGAATGAAAAATACAAGCTGTTCCTCCCTCAACCTCCTCTGTCCCAAATCTGTATCCCGTGTCTCTCGTTAGTTATAAATGAGCCAAAGCCATTTGCCTCATGAAGTCGACCACCGGATAAATGATGCAATGAATTGTGTGATATGTGGGGTGTAGTGCTTCAGGAGCACTCAGCTTTCCATGCTGCAATACAGGAGCCAAACTGGGTAATCTGAAGAGAAATTTAATGTAATGTCAGTGACACAGAGACGCTTTCTTGGCACTCTCCTGCCTAAAACAACAGCAAATATGTAAACAATGCTTGGTGTTGCCTTTAAGAGCTTTAAAAAGTCACATGACGTTGAAAATGAAAACACTTAGGTACAAGTAACACTAATTCACACAGAATATTCAGCATCTATTTGCAGAAATAAGTCCAATATAATCTCCATTCTGCAAGTGAGCAATGGGAGATGTAGAGAGGTGACTTATCAAAGGTCAGATGGCAAAATACCCTCTCCCAAGATGAGCACTGTTAAGCCCATCTGAAGTCAAAGGAGCACCTCTGATCAGCACCAGGCTGGCACAGCAACCTTTCCTCTCAGTTATGTTTCAGCTATAGGAACTGTAGAGCTACTTCCTAAATAAAAGACAGTGTCCCACAGAAACTCAGCCTTCATACTTCCTGGAGCACCTCTGAATAAGAGGACCTGATGGGGAACGAAGGGGTCATTGGACATGTCACGTAGGCTGTAGATAGCTCAACAGCTCTGGCATCAGAGATACCAGAACTACTCAATTTTTCCTTGCTTCTGTCACCAGCATCTGCTCCAGAACAACCAGCTATGAAAATTACTGTGCCATGAAGTGCTGCAGCAGTTTCCCATATCATTTCTACCTCAGTGCATTTTTCACTGAAATATTTTTCTCTTCATTTGTCAAGTATTTGTTTCTGAGGTAGCTCTTCTATTTTTTGAAAACTATATGCTGTAAGGACTGACTGTACTGAAAATCTTACATCATTTCACTTAGGCCAACATAGATTCGTGATGTATCACTCATTTCACTCATCATTACACATTTCACCTTTTCAGTCCCAACTTACCCTTTGCATATACGTTTTACTACTGCAGCTTCACCTTCCCCTCTGAGCTGGTATCAAAACTTTTTCTGTTTTGGTCCCACACAAACTGGTATGCCCATGAAATGTCAGTCTGGCAGCTGAACCCTATCTGATTTGCATGAACGCAGCAGAGAAGTGATGGTATTACATAAAGGAAACTGCTCTGATGATGGGCTGAGTGACCTTGGCTGAGTACTTGCACCCTTAAGGAGAGGGATGTGATAAAACAGCATCCTCCAGCTAATTCATGTTGGCAAGCATTCTTTGGTAGAAAAACTCCAACCAAATCTGCATATGTCACCGCTTCATTTATCCTTTGCAACTGTGACCGGAACCCTTCCACTGAACAAATACAGCTAAATGAGTTTTAATTAACCTTCCTCAATCAAAAGGTACTATGTCAACGTAGAAATGAAGAAAGGGAGACTCTTCCAGTGCATTAACATGTAATTTCATTACTCAGGCACTTCTTTAGCAGAGGAGGGGGACGGAGAGAGGAGAAGTTACCATCAGTGAGTCAATTATTAAAGTACTTGACTAGCAGCCAATAATGTATTCATGGCTTTTTTGCCGCCTCTCTCAACCCCCATCTACACCACTATTCATCTCACATTTTAATTTTCAGTTTATTAAATGCATTCATTTATCACAGCACTCAGAACACCTATGGAGAAATTGAGACAAATGTCTTCTTAAGTAGCCCTGTTTACCAAACACAGCAGCTCTGAGGTAACCACACTGGCTTGCTGCGAGTCAGGCAAGGGAACGTGCTCGGGTCAGGCTGTTGCCTCCTCACTAAAAATTTCAAACCATTTTAATTCAGAGACAACTGCATTATGCAAATGCATGCAGGCATTTATAACTGCTAGAGCTGGAACAGCTCAGGGGGTTCCAGCCTCGGTGGGATTTCAACACAAAGATTCCCCTGTTGCTAGAAAAATCACTGTGGCCTGACCACAACTCCCCAGTTAACAACAACAACAACAACAGAGAAAAAAGAGAATCAGACCTGCTAAATTTAAACAGAGTATTGTCTTTTAATTTCAGCTTTGAGGGCGGCCCTCGGTAAACGATGGGCAAAATCAGTCTGCACCCCTGTCTTCCCTAGAGGAATTCATCTTGAAAAGTGAACAGGGACACAATCTATGAGCCATTTTCAACAACTGTAAGGGAAGACAGACTAGGAGGGGGAAACATAAATGAGCAAAGGTAAGATTTCCAGAAACACAAGTGATAAGAGTAAGCATCCAGCTCCCACCAATATCCAGGAGGGAAGGGATTTTTGGTGGCATCGATGGCTTTGACAACCCTCCCCGGGTTCTAGCAATATTCTCCTTTTTCACATTTCATCTATATCTAATTTTAATTTCTTACACTAACAATACCCTGCGTTCATCAGGCACACTGGCAGCTGTGGAAGGCAAGCTCCACAAGTTCCACCTTTTAACAGCAGCTCACAAGATCACTGTCTGCTTTCTTTTCTACCCTGAGCATAAGCCCCTACATCCAAAGGGTCTTTCAGGATTAATGATCAGTGCCAGGCTTTGCCAACACGCTACCTGGAGCAGTTGAAGCAGGGACGACAACAACTACACCATTGCAGTGACACCTTATCAAGTCAGACCCAAGCACGTCTGTCTCACAGGTGTATTTTCAGTTCTAGCCTACAAACAGCACCCAGCAAGCCCTGCCATTCTGTTTCTAAGGCAGGGTTCCTGGCACAGTGAATGCTAACAGACTCTTAAAAAACCCAAAAAACCAACCAAACAAAAAGATCAGCCACGTAAATTCTACAGAGCGATATTATCACATCTGTAAATCAGAGAAAACAAATAAGCAAGTTTCAGACTAAAATAGCCTACTTCATTTCAAAGGCTTGCTCTGTACATCTGGGCTTTGTACCTTAAACATATGACTCTGTAGTTTTGTTTTGGTATTTTTCCCCCAACCATTTAAAATTCTTTTCTCACCATCTGCTTTTGCCTATCCTGTAACAATCAGCTCAGTCTAGCAAAGATGTGAAAGACGCCTGCTTGGCATAGCAAGAAGGGTGGAAAAAAAAAAGCCAACCCCTGCAGTATTAATTCCCCCTACAAAATCTCATACAAGCTGCCTACAGATAGAGTATCGGTTGAAACCATAAACCCATTTATAGCTGACAACAAGATTAATGACTTGTCCTGTGCTGATTTCCTCCTATTAGCTATCAGTGGATCTGTTCCATCTGTCATTTCACAGGAAAGAGGGTAAAAAGAAAAAAAACCCAGCACACACCACCACCGACTTAATTTCTCAGTGACTTCCAAATTGGCCTTGTCATGAAAATGACCTACTTACATTTAGTAACGACACCTTCCAAGTGGATGATATTGGGGTGGTCAAACTGTCCCATGATGCTGGCCTCACTCAGGAAGTCTCTCCTTTGTTTTTCAGTGTAGCCAGCTTTCAGAGTCTTGATAGCAACACAGATCTCTCTTTTCCCTGGTACTTTGAGACGTCCACTGCACACTTCACCAAATTCCCCTTAAGGAAAAAGGCACAAGAATTCTATGGTCAAGAACATGAAGCATGCACTCGTGTTGTCAAACTGTTAGGTCACTTCATTACAACACACATAAATCATAGGATCACGTGTTTCCTAAAAGCAAACTGAAAATCATATTTACAGGAAAAAAACCTGCAAAAGTTCTGGCACTTACCCACACCAATAACTTTTTCAATCTTTATGCAGGAGGCATCAATTTCTTTGGCAAATTCCCTCACAGCTTGGTTTGGATCCTCATATGTAAAAGGATCCACATATGTTCTAACACCTGCAAGGCAGAAATGTTTTATTTGAAGTCACTGATCTACATGCTGCTGAACACAGAACATATGAGACTGAAGCCTTAATGATATACAACAGCAAAGAGAGTGTACAATAAAAATGTACTGTAAGCCAGGAATGACTGATGAAGGAAGGACCTAATGTATTTTTCCCCTGATGTGATTTTTTAAATGTAAACATTTAATATTTCCCAATATTGATGTAAGGAATCAGGCTTTTGCCAGTAAATGACCTTCACAAATCACTGCCATCGCTAAGAGGCCAATAGCCTGTCTACGGACCTGTGAGACTACAACACATCACGTTTCCCTTTTGGGAGCCATGAAATTCTGAGTGCAGGTCCTAGGTTTGGTACCTGGACGACTGAGATGGAAATAACAGTAGGATTCAGTCCTGGAAAAAAGACAGCAAAGTTCACATTTCCTTCCCTGCATGATTGCCTTAGCAGAGTATTGTGGAGGAAAAATCATGCTATCACTAGCCAAGAGCAGATGTCTTGCAGTCCAACGGAACAACGGAACAAATTAGCGAACCTTTCTCTTGTCCATCTCCTCAAAATATTTTTACCCAGATACTTCTAATCTCCCTGTTGCTACAGTACATAGTTTTGAAGAAGGGCATTAGCAAGAGAGGAAAATAAAAACATACTAATCTCAAGAGGAATGTCATCCTTTTATTTCCTTAGCATCAAAACATGGGACACGTTTTACGAACCGAATCAAAAAAACCCAAGCACCGCTGCCTTTTACCTTGGTTCAAATGTTTCTCCTCATCTGCCTCTTGCTTAGCTTTACTGTACTTACTGCGCCTGTCAGAACAAAGAAGAGTGTTACAGTTCAAAATAAGCATCTTACTTAAGACAAGCTCAATCTTGACCTGCTGAGACTTGAGCTGTTCACACCTGCCACGACCTGTGCTGGCGGTTCCCCTACAACAGCCCATGACACAACACACACTTACCAGTGAGGCAGGAGACTCCTCAAACTGCTCTAAGTATCACTGGCATCAACACAGCATCAAGGGAAACACAAACCTCTCTATTTGCATCTCAGCATTTCAACAAAGCAAGCTTGCCTTTTGAATCCTTTTCGTCCGACGTATATGTAACCCTAGCATATCTAACACACTTCACTGCAAATTTAAAACTGCAAACAGTCTGTAAACACAGAAATTAAGATAGCAGCAAGAACGCCCCCTCCCCCCCCAACCATCAAAAATGCAGATTGCAAGGATTTTGTTTATTGTTTTAATTGCCATATAAGCGAAGGGGGCAAAGAACTCCTGATAGCAGAGCTCCTCTACTAACCGTCTAAGTTGGAGACAGTAGTAATATGTCAATTCTATAGATCGCTGTCACTGTGTCTAGCCTTACACACCTGATACTGTACCCAGTTATGTATTTCATTTGTTCAGCTTTAAACTTCAATAGGCAAGTGGCATTAAGAAAAGTTAATCCAAGAGGTTAGTCCAGTAGGGAAGATACTGAGGAGTCAGTTCAGTCAAACGCATACTGGGATCTGAAGTTCTCCAGCATTTAATGGCATAGAGATTTGGATTGGGCTTCTACTCATCATTCACCGAAAGTTCAGAACCGGGCATAAGAACAGACACTGCCAAGAGAAGGGCTCATTGTTGCTTATTGCTCAGTTTGCCTGTTCCCATGGAAGTCTAAGTCTCCTGGCATGTCAGATCCAGGTTACCAGCTAGCAAGAGTCTGGGCTGGAGTGAAGAAGAGGGAAAGCAGAAGGAGAAAGCAAGCCAGAAGAGGAGGCAACACTGGCACAGCCTGCAATGGTCTGTCTGGACTGGGGTAGGAGATGCCCAGGTCTGCCTGGGATGAGACAGCTTTAGAAGTCTGAAAATGGTGAGTGGGTAGAGGGAGAAAATGGGAGTGGGTGAGAGAAAGACCTATCAGAAGATAGGAATTAGAAGGGGTCAAAAAATTACAGATAACAAGAACTTGTGACTGAGGGCTTCGCTTGCAGCAAATCTTCCCCAGTCTCACCATGCCTGCCATCAGCAATACTCAAAAAGCATCTCACTTCCAGCTCCATGCCTGGCCTTCAGGGAGGGACAGCCTCCCATTGCTGTCAGCTGAAAGCCATTTCCCAGCCTTTGTCTCTGCAGTCTTTGGGTTCTGGGTGTTAAACACACCCTGCTGATAGTAAAACCTATAAATTAACCATGAAACAGAAGGGGGAAAAAAACTTAATCCTGTTTCACATGTGAAGACTACCTGATCTTTGAACCATGGCTCATGGCTCCCAACACTACCAACAGGACCTGTGTTCAGACATAGAAAGCAGGTACACATCCAACCATAAATGGTCAGGAGCCTCTTTTCTTCAATTAAACACAGAGGGCTCCACTTCACAAGAGGAGCATTATTAAAAACCACACTGGATCCAAACAATTTAAACCATTCAATTTGCCTGAGGACTTACAGCACTGGTATAAAAGAGCTGAGCTAAATAAAAGGAGTATGTTCTGCTCCCAGTTACTGAGCTAAGCAAGAAGCAAGAGGCAGCACAAATCTCACCCAGTGCCATACAGGACCACGTCAGCTACCAGGGCTGCAGAGATGGTTTCAGGTGTTACAAAATTTCTCTCAGAGGAAATAAGGGAAAAAAAAAAGATCCTGCATTTTAAGCAGGACCTCTTCAAACTTATCTTATTAATGCTCAGGCACAGATGGTAAATACAGAACACAAGCAGGCTTTGCATGAAAGCATTATAAGTATGAAAAAATGCTCTTTATCTTATTTTTAAAAGTACAAGCACCCTAACAACAGATTAAAAAATAACCCTCCCCCACTAAAAGCCAAAGACATGCAAGAAAGCAAAGGGAAACAAAGGGATTACTGTTCAAACAATATAATTGCAGCTTATTAACTTTAAATAATACCTTCCAAACTAACTACCTACTTCCACTTCTCCCCATGTCACCTGTTGACCTCTCCTGCTTGGCTCGGGGCAGGACACTCCTGCCTGCCATTGTCCCCGCCAGCACCCCGGGAGCCCCACGCCTCGGGGCCCATGGGGCTGGGGCTGCCGCTCTGAAAGCTCACCTGAGCGGCAGAAGGGAGCCTTTGTCGCAGGTCTGAACCCCGTAATTACAGGGATTTTGGTGGTGGTGATTAAACTGCCAGCATTCAGGAAAAGAACACTGAAGCTTTCAGAAACTGCGGGGGTCCGAGACCCCGGCAGTTCTACAGGTGGGGGCTGGCGATGAGGAGGAGGTAACAACGGAGGGTATTAGCACGCACTGAGGTGAAGCAGCGGGGACCCGGCGCCGCACCACTGCTCCCACCTCCTCCTCCCTGAAGCGCAGAGGGGCTGGGGTGCTGCACGCTCAGACACCGGGCTGGCAGAGCACCTCTTCCGAAACCATCAGCGTAAGGTGGGCAAACACCTTCAGCTGTTCACGGAGCAGAAGATAAGTCAATCTATCAATCAGAAGAACTTCTGACAGAAGCTTCCAGATGACCAGAGGATTCCAAAGCACCATCTTACTCCACCAGAGAGCTTTTAGAAAGTGGCTCACTCTGCTTCACACTTTCCCAAATCCTTTGACTCTATTTGAGATATTCTAATTGCAGTCAGCGCTCCTGCAGGCAGGGTTTAGAAATGCTCACCCTACCTCTGCTGTACGCACATGCTCATCTTAACCTCAGTTAGTTTAAACTAACGTTTAGGCAGATTAGTTCTCACATTAACACAAACGTCCTGGTCATGGGACAGAACCAAATAGCTTGAACCGCCTGAAGGCAGAGTCCTTTGACAAATGCTGTTGTAAAGATGAATTTGGGGATTTGAGCAATTGACTTGAAAAAATGTAACGCTAAATTAGTAGTAATAATAACCCAGAGTTGAAAAGCGGGCACCTACAGCATGTGCCCAGTTCCCACATTTGTGTGCAGACAGGCCATGTCTGCAGGCCAAAGCATGCTTTTGATTGTACAAATAGGACTTTTAGGTCATGGCAAGATTACAAAACCTCCTCAAGGGGACTGTACGGACTGAAAAGTTTTTTATCATCTTCAATCATTTTGGAATAAAGCATAATTATTTTGCTATTAACTTCTGGTGGTGTAGGAACATCATGAAATATCCCCAAAGCCCACACCTCTAAATGACTTTAGTAAAGTAGTTAAAATCATTAGAACGATAGTGAATATTAAAGTAGATTCTGTTTATTGAGAGCTACTTCCAGAGAGCTATGTATTGAGGAAGGCTATTAATTAGCAAGGTACCATGCATTAGTATGCACAGAGCAGTTTCACTGTCCTAGTATTTCATTCATCTGGCTGTGCCTTTCCCCTTCCACAGCCTCTCTGAGACCTACCAGTGGCAGAGCCACAGGACATCTCTGAACACATGGCCACCAGGATACCTTCAGCTCCGTTCTTACTAGTGCTTGGACCAGCCTTTTGTCCCCATTGCCCATCTACCTACTCTTTGTCTTATCTTCACTCAAACTGAAGACTTGTGGGCAGAGACAACTGAACAGGCACAGCCTGAGCGGTAAGGAGACCTGCCTGAGCGCGCACCCACACCAGCCAGTCTGTCAGCTACCTGGCTCCAGGCAGCCTTTCCTTTGACAGCTTTATGGCCGATACTAAAGAGAATCAATATGAGGGCAAGGGGTTGACATTTCATTTTCTAAAAAGTGATCCATTGAGGGCCAATCACCAAGCAGTGTTTATCAGCCTTGGGAAGCGACATTTTTTTATAGGGGGAGGAGAGGAAGGAATCATCTCAAAGCAGCTCGACAGGCTCAATTCTCCAAGGTGGCGACTCATAATTAGAAATCCAATGTATCCTGCTATCAATCCTGCCTTAAATAATAAAGTGATCAATAAAAATGGAGAGGAGATTAAGTCATCAAGCTCGGTGATGCTATTTTCTGTTGCAATGGCTTTTAATAAACCTGTCTCTCTGCATTACATTTTCATATGTTCTGCTCTTCTTTCTTCTTGCCAGCATGGAGGCTTTGCATTAAACACCCACAGAAAGCTCTAACAAAGCTCATCTACTTTCTAGATATTATAACCATAGTGACTTAACTGCTCTTTAAGACAATTTAACGTAAGAGAGCAAATCAGGTGGAATTTGTGCACATTAATTTGTGCACATTTATGGCTGATGCCATTAAACTGGTCAACAGAGACTGACAAAACGAGCATCCTCAGATCCCAGGCTCCAGATGTAGTAACAATACATCCAGTTTTATCTCAGAATTACACTGAAGCAAAATCATGATCTTTTTAAATGAGCCTGAACAGGAAGATTAAAACAACACTCACACCGTGTTTCTTCTACGCTGTCCTCCCATTTGCAGGATTGCTCCTGATGCCTGGATTCAATTTGGGAGAACGAGCAAGTACTTGGTAGAAGATTATGGTCCTGCTCTGCTGAAACCACCAATCCAGTCTGCCATGTTACTGCATATGGTTTGCAGCAATATTCCCTCACACTGGAAGGACCAACCCAGGAGACCAATACAGCCTCACACAGACTAACACAGAACTCACAAGCATAGCAGTCTGACGGCTTAGTTCACAACAGTGTGGTTGTTTATTCCCCGACTATCAGGAGTCAGTCCAAGAAAATCTACTGTACCCAGACCCATTAAACTTAACTTCAAATTACACTAACCACAAATCTCTAGCTGGCTTGCTTCTCAGTGCCAGTTATTGGACTCAGCTTTGCATTTGAAGGGCAAATAGAACTGAACTATTGCCATTACATCACATGCTGCTTGGTACTAATGTTGAGAAGATCAAAGCTACATGGGAGAAGGCTTGTAATGCAAATGTACTGTTTATGATGCTAATCAAAGAATTTAGCTTTGTTTGGAGGAGACAAAAAGCTCCCTCATGAAAGACAGAGGGGGAGAGAGAAGCTTAAGTTCTTACCTCCTGCTGATGACAAAGGCTGCAATGAGAATGACCACAAGAACAACACTGCCAGCCACTGAAACAAGAAGCACTGTGGGACTGGTACCATCGCCAATGATGGGGGAAGGAACTGGAAACAGAAAAGGGAGCATTAGTGTCAGACACCCTCAAAAAATCAACCTAGGTAGCACTCAATGAGGCTTTCTGGCCTGTGAAGGCAGTTTAGATTAGGCACTCAAATCTACTTTCAGGCCTTTATTATATAGTCATTTGACACAATTTTCCAACAGGGCCCTAATTAGCCGAAGACATGATGTTTGATAATGATTTGGGGAACTTCAGTTCACTGGGAACAAGGACTCTCTCTCCTTCTCCCCTTCAGTGTTGCTCAGAGGGTATAATGGCTATTTTTTTTTCCTTTCTAATTGCTTTCCACTCTTCTTTCCTCCTCCCTTTTCTCTCAGTGGGGCCAGATGATCTCTTCCCAACTGACACAAAGAGAATAAGTTATTTTAAAATGTCTTCCCTCTTCCTGCTGGATTATTTTCAGCTGTTAGCATCCTGAAGGATGCTGCCACTAACTGGCATGGCGTTACAGTCATTTAATCAGACCTTTATGTCCAAAATAAAATAAGCTTGGTCACATTGCCTTCCTGCCACCAAAAAGCAAACATTTTGGGGCTAAATTTGCATGCTTCCTTGAGCAAAGTGAAAAGCTCTATTGACAACATAATTCAAACATTCTGTCTTTACATGACTGCGTAAGGAAAAGTGCAAATATGTGAGCTGATGTGGGACACCTATGTGATAGACACCAAAAGCTTGCAAGGGGTAGAAACAGGGCTTTATTCTGCTGCAAATGAGACGTTCTAAAAACATGTGTGAACTTCTACATTTACAGTACACAAAATAGGTACATGAATCTCTCAAGCACCAACAGCTTCTGAGTGTTTATAGGGTGTGTGTCTCCTCATGCCACAGTGAAGTATTTTCAGTGTTAAAATCTGGAATCTGGCAGATCCAGGTAGACATGTCGGGTGGGACTCATGGCATCGTTAACCCTCATGCAGCCACGGGAGAACCTTTTCCCAGAACAGACACACTGCAGCCCAAGCAACCAAGGGGAAGTCCCTACTCTCAGCTCAGTTACATCCGCGCTCTCTGCTGAAGGAAAAGGAAAAGAAACCAGTGGGCATGTTATTACCTGTGTTAGTTGTGAACTCAAACGGTCCACTGAAGTCTCCATACCCTGCTGCTGTCCTGGCCCGCACGTGAAACACATAGGAAGTCAGGGGGTTCAAGCCTTTGATGTCAGTATTCCTGGAGGCTGTCTTCACAATGCGATAGCTGCGCTCGTTTTGGTCCTGACAACAGATGAACACAGTGGTGACCAACTAAAAATGCCTTGCTGCACCGTGAACTGTGGAACCCCACTTCCTTGCCAAAACTGTCATGATGAAAGAAGATGAGTAACAACGATGGAATTCTCAAAATATGTCTAGAGGGCTCCTGCTGTCAGCCTTGCTCAATACCCCCAGCACTGCGTGCTGCATGGGGCTCTGAGCAAGCCAAAAAAGGATGATGAGGCAGTAGGTATGCTCATATATCACCCATTATTTAAGAAATCACATAACAAAATCCTTTGGAAAATTGCCAAACCTTCAAATAGGATCCTTGTGATGAGCAAGCAACATTTTACTCACACATGCTGACACTCTTTTTTAGTTCCTACCAGCCAGGAGCCATATTAAAAAAAAAAAATTATAAAAATATTTTTAAGGAAGAAAATACTTAGAGAATCTCTTCCAGAAAGTCCAATCTTAAAAACTGTTCTGGTTTTGACTGGAAAATTCATCCGATATTGCAATAATCTAGGTTCCCTGCAAATCAGATGCCTTTTTCTGTACGCATTAGGGAAGCAAATATATTTTTATTAAAAAAAAAAAAAAATAGAAGTATGCATGTGCATGTGAGAGAGAGTGCACACAAGCAAGAGCAGGTAATTGTTCATTTTTGCAGAGAACCTTCAAAGAGAATAGCTCTTTTCATAGTTCCATACTCGAAAAGTTATTTGCAGGAATAACATCTCCCTCTAACTTGGAAAGTATGAAGAATGCAATTTTCTTTCCTTATTCTCTATTAAAAGCCATCCAGCCCACACTATCACTCTAAGCAGAAGCTATCGGCAAACAGATCTTATTATGATTACTGTGTTATATACTTCATTAATACACTTCTGTCTATGAAGTAAAGCTAACATCTCACTTCTGCCCAGCATTATTGATTCTCATTATAAATACGCTTGCTACAAAAGCTCAGTTCCTAGGTAGGAAAGAATAGCAAAATAAAACTCATACCACACAGCCAGAACAGCCTCCAAGTCTTCGTCCTTAAAGCAACCATCCAAGTGCATGAAATCCTTAGCTGGATTTTATTAAAGTGAATCTATTTGGTTTCAAATTATGGAATCCTATCTGGAAATAAGGCACAAAGGCCTCCCCAAACCCCAAAAAAATCCTTGTTTGTCCAGTTTTGAACATTACCTTTTCATAGTATTTGACTTCATACTCCAGGATGACTCCATTTGGCCTGTCAGGTTCCAGCCATGCCAAGGCAACACTGTGCCTTGTTATCTCTTTGGCCTGGATCAGAGCAATTGGGGATGGAGCTGCCACAGGGAAAAGAAAAATTATAAGCCATATTTTAGTTTTAATGAGGAACATGTATTTGTAATCATAGCTTTCACAACATGAGTCTTTCAGAAATTGTATTTTTCTTGCAGTGGGGGGAGGTTAGAAGCATTAAGTATCCTTCCTGGTTTCTGTAACAAAACTGCATTTAATTTTCTCTAATAAATCAGGCTTGTCCTTGGAGTCTGGGCAATACTAGAGAGGTGGGTTCTGAAGTAACAATACCGCTGTCTAACACTGTTAGCTTGTTCCTGAAGCCCAGGTACAAGCTTCCCTAAGAGGTTAAGGTACTGAAGGATTCTGCCTTCCTTTTGTCCTTTGTTAGGCACAGTGCTTAGACTTATTCTTTTGTTTTGGTCTACAGTGATTTTCCTCTTCCACCTCCTAAAATTAACTGATGTTACTTCATTAGCTATTTCCTTTACAGGAGCGAGTAAATTCCCAAGGGACCAATCCAATTTTCTCTAAAGCTGAGAAAATACTGACACTGAATTAAGTAAAACTAGAGTAAGCTGTATACAATCTGGACCCTCCCATGAAAGCCAGGGAGCTTGTAAGAGTCTGAGCCAATTTGTGTTTCCTAACTTGCCCCACTTACACCTGAGTGTGTGAGCAGGCCCTGCAGAATGGGGAAGCTCAGCGCCTGAGGGCCAGATTCTGGCTTTGATAGCTCCTTCCCAGCCAGAAGATATCAGAGATTGGTCTACTGACTACCAAACTGGCATCATCTGACCCTGTCCCACGTGGCATTATATTGATGCAATGAATAGAAAAAGCAGGATCACACTGCCAAGAGTAAAGGCTGCATGATTACTAGAAAAACCCTACCTAGCAACAAGCTAACCTCAAAGATTCTTTAAACTGTATCTGTGTGCAGTAATAAGGGCTGCAACGAAGATGATAATGGAAAACATCTCATTGTGCACCCTCCACTTTCAATAGAGCCCTAACTAATGCTGAAGTTCAGGTTTTTGACTGGCTGGAGGACAATGCATTCTCCCTTTGACTGTGATAGCAGCGGATTCATGGCTGCGCTGGGGGAACGGGTTTTCTGAAGATTTATGAACCTGGCTGCCCCTTTCTTGCTGTTGTGTTGCTGTGTGGTCACATCTCTAGCCAGCTGTTATCAAGCTCTTTTGATGCTGACAATAGTTGGTATAAATGGTGGAGTCTCCAGGGATAAAAAGGGACATTCATGAAATTTTTAATCTTATCTAACAAAGCTGTCCTGTATAACCAGAGATTAGAGGTCTTCCTAAATTGAATATATTTCTTCTTTTGTCCCCTGAAGCTGTAGCCACGTTGCTCTTTTTTCCCCCCTTCCCTTTCTCTTTGTTTCTTTTTCTACCCTTAACTTTGGGTCGCCGATCCATGAAAACATTAGAGAGTAAAAAGTATTCTTCAAACATGTATCCTTGAAAACTACCCAGAAAGACAAACAAATAAAACAGTCACAATAAATGAAAGGAAAATTGAATGTTGAAAGCCTCAAACCTACTTGACCATATCAGACAGTTCTGATGGAAGTTAAAATAACCCGTAGATGCCGCACAGTCACAAAAGGGTGTCTCCTCTTGATGTGAAACCATCAGGGAGCTGCTTCCCGATTTACTATTTGACAGTTTGGCATCTCTGTTAGAAATGCCTCCAGAACCTTTCTCTCTTTTTCCTTGTCTGTCTCTCACATGCAAAGGCAAATACTGGATGACAGAGCAGACTATAAACACAGCCAACGGGGAGGATCGGGTGTGCTCCACCAACTTGTATCTGTGGCATGACTGAGAACCTGCTTAATAACCTCACAGTACCTCAACAGACTTCTTTCCCTTCCTCTCTGCAGAAGGAATATTGCTCAGCTAATAAATTAGAAATCAGATTTGTTACCCCCACACCCCTCCCCCCACAGGACATTACTGATAAACCAGCTGGAAAGAAATCTGCTTAGTTAATCGGTGCCTCACGGAGGGCAGACAGGCAATCCCTTTTACTGAGAATATGTCATTTATGCTGGTCTGACCTCAAGAATCACAGAGAGAAAGTTCACTTTCTTTCCTTTATCCTCTTTTTAACCTCCCTGGTTTCCCATTTCATTTCTGCAGGCGTTTATATTGGAATTTAGTGAGTCCTTCAATATTGGGCTGGTAAGTGCTCTATGAAGCACAATTCTTCTCTGCTGTAAAATGGCTATTTGCAGCAGAAGAATATATATTAACTACCCTTCTTGTCAAAGATGCTTAGCTTTATACAGTTTAAAAACTGCTTTCTCATGTCTCTCAGAAATGGACAGCTAATCTTGGACACCATCCTGGAAGTAAGAACCTGCTCCTGGCCTCCAGGACACAAAGAGGACTTGTACATCCATTCCTTTGTTACTCCTAGCAATTGCAATTGTGAGAATGGCCCTAGTTATTCCTTCCTGTCCTTTATCTGCAAATTCATCCTACTTAACTTGTAATCTATACTTTTGTCTTGTATTCTGCCGATGAGCAATTTGTTTCCGAGTTTTTTGTTTTGACTGTACCTCTTGCCTCTCTGTACAGAAATCCTGAGAGTGCTGAAGTTCAGCTACAGGATGAAGCACCAGAATTGCAAGAGACTGTCCAGGAGCTCTTTGACATCTCCACAGCACAGACCTGTTCACAGTCTATGCAATAGGATAATGGTCCTCTGTGGACCTTGAGGAACTAGGCTTAGTAACCACAGGGAGCACTACTGTTATCCCACTGCATGGATAAAATCCTCCATTACAAATTCTCTTTTACTTCTGCAAGTACCCCTACAGATCAGGTCTATTTGTTTCCTTGTTTTCCAGGGTTCATCATCTGACCTGAGCAGCTCAGACTTCTGGAAGAACAACAGCTCTAGGTCTCCTTGGACATATTATTACCAGGAGACTGTAAGACTCTGCTCAGTAGAGCCTGGGACAAAGAAGATGCCACTGCTACCAGCCCATCGTGGCAATGCAGGCAGCAGCTTCAGCCTTCTGAGTGAGTTTGTGCAAAATATTTACATTCTTTGTTCTTCTGCCTTTTGCCTTTAAGTTGCCTTTGTAGGGTGATCTGAAGATAAACATGTAACAGGTTGCAAAATGAGGTTTTTATCACGAGCAGAATAAAAGACAGAATCTTCTCTTCTGTTTGCATGGGCTAACTGTTCATTACACACACACATTCCTACACTAAACATACTGAGGACAGCTTGACCAAAAATGACATACACAATTAAGATGCCTGCAACAAGATCATGTAATACTTTTACAAGATGGGATATCACTTTTTCTCTCACTTTTTGCATGTTCCCCTCCCCCTACTCCCTGATACTTGGAAAAGCACACTCAGCAAACGCTTCTGTCTCAATCGTCAGTGCTTACACCGCAGCAAGATTTCCTGCCACACACAGGTTGTACACGCCAAGCACCAGCTCCACCAGCACAGCCCATTGCACAGGAAAGAACGATGAGGTATTTTGGTGTCTAAAAAGTGGTCCTCCTTGAACAAAAGCACCAAGTGTAACTTTCCCTAGTTCAAAGCTCAGCAGTTCCTCTCCCTTAAAAACCCCACTCCCTACTGATGTGAATGTTGCAATTTTCTTTTATCTACTTCCTCAATAACCTGCCATTAAACACCTACTAGTAGTTTTATTACTGCGGTTCTGAGCTCGTGGCCTACAGAGAGAGAAAGAGCACAGATGTACTACAAAAACTTCACCCAAATGCCATAAAGCCATATCCCAAGGCTAATAAGTGCTGAATTATAACAGTTTTGAGGCACTTTAAAGGATGGCAGAATCAGAGTGTCAGTTTTTCATTACTGGTTCAAATTAGGGAAGGGGAGCGAGTAAAGGAAAAAAACAAGAAATAAATATATGCAATAAAGTCTCTGGCATGTAGGCATCCATGAGTGAAAACAGTCCTTTGTAAAACTACAACACACGAGTACTCGGATATCAAAGATACACAATGCCCAGTGTTTTAGTGAAGATGCCTTCTTAACCACAGCAGGGTTTACTTTCCACTCCCCATGATTTGAATTTAAATGGAACATGTTTACTCAAGGGGTCTTTCACTGATTGAAAAATATACCCACAGTTTGTACATTATCTCAGCTAAATTCAAATAACATATTTAAATTTAATTACTTGAAGCTTAGGGGTTTTCATGCTTTTCTTTTTTCCCTCAATTGCACACAACAACACTTATTTGTTCTTATCAATGGCTATGCGCTTTGTCAAGCATCAAAATTAAATGCTTGAAAGCACTAATGATGTTACTGTGATTAAGGGTTTTTACCTTCCAGGGTAGATACTAAAAGCCTGCTCCATTATTAATTACTTTTAAAAAAAAATAAATTCTGAGAATCTAACACTGAAGAAAATTCCACTTGGAAATCAAAACAAATCAGTAAAAGACTTCTCTTAACTGGGACAAAACACATTTAAGGGAACCTGGCGTATTTGCTTTGTAGTATTGTGGGTTTCTACATGGAATTTTGTAAATTAGATTATCAAATAATCTCACAGCAGGGAAAGGATACACAGAGAACCAAATACGCTTTTAATAGTTTCTGAAGGCAACATTCTCCAGGTCAGATTTGGTAATTTTACTCATTTAAGAGCACAACTTACTCTACTAGCTGTCGCGCTGGCTTCAAATCAAGCAAAGGGAGAAGTATCCAGCCCTATTTAGTTACATGTACAAGCATAAATTTAAAATAAAGCAGTTCTTCTCTGTCCTAAAAATGCTGGTGTTCAGTTCCGCTTCTCGTTGGTCTCTTGGGCCTTTTAGCCACCCCTCTCCTGTCCGGGCAGAAACGCTCCTGGACCCCCACTTCTGAGTAACAGCAGCCCTGTGCTCTGAGCACTGCTGGCAAATGGTTTTGCAAACAAAGGGGAATGCGTTTGAGCCTGGCCAGGCTTCCAGACAGATGCATGGCATATGTATAAGCCATATACGCACATATGAGCACATGAAGAGGTTTTGCACATGCGAACCTATGTGCATGCATAGATTAGATGTTTGTGCACGTCTGAAGAACTTGGCTAGATTTTGCCATTCCCATTCTTCACCCCGGCACAACAGCTACGCCCTTTCCTAAGGACCAGAAGAGTCTGTGGGCTGGATGTGCACTTCACAAACTAACCACACTTTTTTTTTTTTCCCCATTATTCCCTCTGTGTAAGTGGAGCAAACATTTGTACTAGTGATGATTGGGCCAGGTTAGGACTTGGTCAAGGATCTAGAAGCCTGATTGCTCAACCGAGCCACTGGAAGCCTCCCAAGACATTCCCAAGTCCTCTGTCTTCCCACCGTCTGCCTCTCCCTCCCCCAGGAATGACGACTGGCAAGGAACACCTCCCAGCTTGGAAACCAAGCCGTGCCAAGATTCAGGCCAGCATTTTCAAGTTTTAGCATTCAAAGCAAAGACTTTAAATCTACACCACTGGAGTAAAGCGCCCAAGGTTATCCACCCACACTTGAAAATCCTGGCCGACGTAACGCGAAGCAGCATGACAGCTGAGCTTGGCCTCTTTCTCTCAAACCCTTCAATCAGCTGTAATACTTCTGAACTAAACTTTCCTCCTTGTTACTGGAAATTGCACTGCTGGGGAAAAGGACCAGCTCAGCCACAGGGTGCTCTCACAGGACACCTTCATCCCAAAATGACAGGCACAAGTGATCTGCCCTTTCTTTCCAGGCTTTGCAACCCAGTTGCTGCCAAGGAGCTCTGAGAAAAACAAGTGGCGAGCTCTCCAATCTAGGGACCAGCTCGCATCAGTTATGTTTGTAGCAATGTGTTCACAAAGGAAGGGGCTAAAAAATGAGATTTTAAAGACTGTTAACATGGCATTATTATGTTTTAAACATTTCCTCTGTTTTAAAGTTTTCATTTCTTGCCTCTCCCAAAAGAACCTGTGCTGCAAATCTTGCCAAACCACAAAAGCTGGCTCTGACTTGCATCAAATCAAAAGCTTGAAGGAAAACCCAGGCTGTTAGCAGCAACAAATAGTAGTAGTTGAGGATTATTAGAGTGTATTTTTACCACTGTACTCCAGCTTCAGTTCTTAGAGACATGCAGTAGCTGCTGAGGATCCACAAAGAGCCTGTGTATTTTCTGGGCTTTATGTTCAGTTCTGCATTGGTTTTAGCACAGACTGTTTCAACATACCAAAACTTCTCTAATTTAGATCAAACCAATTACAGGAGCTGAGGTTTGACCACAATTCCCTGTGGTTTACATCAGGAACTGCAATGACATGGGTGATGAAGACAACTTTGCACACCCAGGAGATGGCTTATTCTGGCTATTCATTTCTGAGGGCCAGCTTGTGACAGCAGTACATTATTTTAAGGTACTATCCCTCTAACTCTGAAGGCCAAATCATGATGTCAGCTAATGCAATGCAAGTCTGGAGAAACTCCAAAGATCTGAATCTGCAATCTGCAATCCCAGAGATTGCTACAAACCAAAAGACTATAGAATCTACACAGCATTTAGCAAGAGATCCATATTACAACTCAAGCATGGGGTCTGTTTAGTCTGAGAACCGCTTGTTTTCTTTCTGCTGGCTTGCTAAGAAATCCTGTTGGCATGTTCTGACAAGGATAACTTAATAGTTGCCAACAGAAACATGGCAGAATACTGTGTATTTCCTGTATGTATGAATGCCAGTTTAAAACAAACAGGAAAACAAGTCTTTCAGTTGGAAGGCAATTTATAAAAATGTCTGAACATCACATCCACTTAAAAAAAAAACCCAGCACCAAAACATTTCTAAATGCTTAAACTAGAATGATTAACACATGAAGGGTGAACGTACTTAGTGCAGTGAATTGCTCTAAGAAACTCTAGACCTATAAGCAATTTGTTAAGATGGGGAATTAGTCAGCAGCTGTCTGACCTGAGCGTGCTTGGAGCCGCTGGTCACAAAGCAGGTCACGTTGCAGTTACTCTTCCCTGTAGTTGAGGTTAGAGTCTGACCCAATATAAACAACAATAAATTTTGTAGCCTAAAGAAGCCAGCACTGATGTTCCACTGCATTATATTGACTTGAGAGAAGCAGAGAAAATGGGCCACGCAGCACGGACAGAGAGATTGCCCAAACTCTCAGGGCCCTTCCATTATGCCCCAGACCAGGCACACTGCAGAGGTAGAATCTGGGTCAGACACTGCTGGCAAGCACCCTCTTACTTGCCAGATGCTGGTCCTGCAAGCACAGACTGCCAGAAAACACTGATGCTGGGACATAACGTACAGCGTCTCTGGAGGAACCAGAAGGAGACATTAGGGACCGTAACCTTTAGTTATCAAAACAGATAATAATGTTGGAAACAAGAGCACTCCCTAACCACTCCACATAACTAGTCGAGAGCAATCTGACCCACTTACAACCACCCCTCAGAGCAGCTCTACCTCTCCCACACACCGGGCTGCTCCTCCTGGGAAGCCTGAGGTAGCCACCAGGGCCAATTCCTCCACAGACAGAGCCTGTCCTTCATCCTTGTACTGCTGCACAGTATTGGCTGAGCTGCCTTTTCAAAACAATCTCTCCCACTACCCCTCCAGCCCCTTCCACAATGAAATCAAAGCTACCCTCAAAGACACATCAGGCACCCCCAAATGATACCCCTGTCCTGTTCTCTGAGCCCTTCCTCCAATCAAGCAAACACCTACCTACTACTCCTCCCCCTTTTCCCATCCTCCTGCCCACGGTCAGAGGAGCTAAGACATGTCTGTGTACACTTCATAAATCAACAGACAAGGGGAGTAGTGCTGTTCTTAAACCAGACAGGACCAACAAAATAACCTACTGTATCTGTGCCCTGCAAACCACTTCCTGCATGTAGCTGTCCAACCACTTACAATAGTGTATCAACAATCAATACTGAGAATACTGGCCCTGTTCTATTAATACCCCAAAGCAGCACCCCTTTGCCCCACAGCTCTCACCTGGTGCCTCTTGTCGCCATCTGTTAACAGAAAGACTCGTTCCTGTGCCTTGGTCCTTACACTTACCACTCAGGCACCTGTGCACACAGTTACCCCAATAGCTATGGCATAAACACTAAGGGGCAAATGATTTGGTACCTGAGGCATCGCATCTTGTAATGCTGCTCTCCTTGGTCCTCACACAGTTACTTTTTATTTACTTGAAACATGGATGTCTAGATGATATATATATGTGCTAAAGAACTTCCTTTTTCACTTACGCTCAGCATGATTAGATTTTGTAAAAAGAGCTGCTTAAAAGCCTTTTTGAAATCCAGACAAATAAAAGCCCCTGCCCTACTCACATGCTTTGGAAATACTGAAGTATCTTCTAAACAAAATAAATAAAGAAACATTATGACTCACTTTGCAAAAGCAGCACTCGCTGTTTTAATAAATAGATTTGGCCACATTGTCTCATCCTGGCTTCCGAAATGCTACAGTAATAGCAGAGAGTTAGACTTTGCCATTTGGGTTTCTCAGATCAATCACCCAATGTCAGAAATGGCAAGAATCTTGGAGGAAGAAAAGATAATGAAATTACAAACATTTTACTTCAACTCTGATACACAGAGCAGAGAGACTGCAACAGGAACTGCAGGCTGGGTCTCAAACGTGCCCCCCCTGAGCCTGCGGCACCTGAAAGAATCAAAACCCAGCACTTGCCTGGCAATAAAAATCAAAATTCCTGTTCTAACACTTGAGGGTAATAACTTGTTTTGAAGTCACCAAAGTTAAAGAACTTCACCTTTATTTACTTTAAGCTCCATCACACAGAAGCAGCTGGTGCACAATGTTTGCATTTACCTATTTACATTTCAGCTGAACAACCTATAAATTTTAATTATAGTTGATATTCTGAGCGGTCAGCTGGAACTCCAGTAAAGCACCTTCTGTACAAAGGTTAGGTGGATTCAACGTGATACAACCTCTGCCTCTGGGCTGCTGAGAAACTTGGGATTGAATCAAGGTTTAGTTTTTCTGGGCTCGTGTTGGCAGCACTTTGTGAAGGACTCTGCTCTGACAGCACTTGGATCCTCAGCTTCTCCAGCATGCTGCAAGACCCCCTACCATATCATGCCATCAACATTCCTCTTCCTTGGGGAAAATGACTCTCTGTGCTTTTGGAAAAGTACCCCAGAGAATCGGACTGCAGCACACCAAACTCCCACACTCAGAGCTCTTCTGCCCAGTCCTCTCACTGGAAATGAATTAAGCCCCTTTTCCTTCAGGAAATTCAGGAAAACCTTCAGGGCAGGTTTCTTCAGGAAATTAAAAATCATAAATAGACCCAATGAGAGAGAAAACTGCACAGTTTTGCTGCAAAAAAAAAAGAGCCAAGCTACCTGAAGTTTGCCAACCAGTTAAAAAAAGGAAAAAAAAAGGAGAAAAAAAAAAATTGGTGAGGGACGAACTGGGGAAGAGTCTTAAGCTTCCTCCTGACAGACATAAACCTTAAAATTAAAATCGTAGTTTGTGATGTCAGTAACCAATTACATCATCGGTGGCACATAATTAAACTTATACAGGGGTTTCATTATTTTGGTTTTAAGCCGGATGCTGAGAAATAGTGCATTATTCATGTAAAAATTGTGTCAGTTAGAAAAACCCCAAATGGAACAAGCAATTAAATATTAAAGGTGGCTGCCTCTGTGGAAAACAGTCAGAAGGATAATTGGTAAAGTTTCCTGTGCAGTACAAGTGCCATTACAAAGCCTGAACAATCTCAATCCTAAATAAATAAATAAATAATTTGCATATCAACCTCATGAGGTTATGAAGACTCAGAGCTGTACAAAGTAATCAGCCATGGTTATTTCCTGGAAGAGCTTCAGTCTGGGCAAATGAAAGCCCATGAAAACGACTCCAAATTAGCTCAGCAATTGCACAACCAGGTCTTCATTCAGAACCTGCAATTCAAAATCGTTTCTTCTTCCAACAGCATGCAAAGCATTGTTCAGTGTTCTGTCCCTCCTCCCGGTAAGGTTCACGGTTTTGATTCTAGTTCAGTTTTGTCACCAATACGTCCAAAAATTTGATTATCTTCTCATTTGATCCAGAACAAGCCAGTAACTTCCACGTAAGGATCAGTCAGACCAAAAATAAGCTACAGAGCCCCTCTACCTGGTGAGATTTGTAGCTTGTCAGTGTAACAAATATAAATAAAAATATTCCCCGGTTAAAGAAAAATGCTGCATCTGCAACGGTGCTAAAGAAGCCCTCCTTTGATCCCAGCGCACTCCCTTCAGTCAGCTCTTCCCAGTCCTTGCCTAATTGCAGTTTTAACCTTCAGCAGGGGCAGCAGTGAAAGCAGCAGCTGAGCTGCTCTGCAAAAGGCATGGCTGGGTCTGCGCGTCGCGTCTCAACCAGGATGGAGAGCCCCAAACCTCTGCAGCCCCTGCAGGGCTCCCCTTGGCCACCCTGTCCCAGGCTGCCCGCCGAGCTTGAAGAACAAGGGATTTAACACTCAGCCACTTGCATATTCCAGGCACTTTCTCTCTTATTTATGAGCATGCACAATATCCTGATAAACTGGAAGGGAGGCTGCAGCCGTTCCATCTGTATTCGCCTTTATGCCAGGAAAGATAAATTGAGGCTGATTCAGAGGACAGATTTAAAGAACGCACTATGTTATCGAGACAAGCGCAATCTTCCCAGGGAGCCGCTGTAGTGGGTTGTCTTGAGATCATGCCTTTATTTGTTTGCTAAAATAAATGGACACCACACAAATCTCAATTCATACACAAGACATCTTTTCCAGCCCACCGTACCTTCCTATTTTGCTTAGCCAAAACAGTCTCATTCTATTATTTATTGATGGGATCATTTAATGGCACATAGAAAATTTAGAACAAACAAAAAAAAAGCTAATTAAAACCTTTAGAGCTTCTGATTGCCTTCCCATAATCTGTGGAACTGAAAGACATTTTTATCCTAAGCACATTACAGTTTTAAGTGTTCTTCTGTCTGTAACAATCCATGGATACTTTCAATGGATTTTAATACAGACAAAACCAAAGAGATTTTTATGGAACAGTAAAAGTATTTAATAAAAAATCAGAATCAGTCAATCATCTTTTAAAACTAGGTGATAGAATTTGATAGGAGGGATAAAAAGCCTAATAAATTCTGCAGGAACAGTTCAGAAGGCTGAGACAGAAGTTGGAATTTCTTTTTAAATTAGCAGGAGGACTTTTCCATATGGGTTGTTTTGAAATACAAATGACCAGAGAAATAAAATACAAATGCTTGAGCTTCCTACATCTCTCTAGACTGCATTAAAAAAAAAACCCAACCCAAAAAAACCCTTCAAAACCACAATCAACTTTTGTTACCATCAGTTTAAAAATCAAACGTTCAGAACCCCTGAATCTGTTCTTGGACTGCACTACTAAGAGTCCTGGGACTCTGGCTGTTGAATTTAGTAATGAAGGCAGATTACCTTAATCTAAGGAGACGCCATGAAATCCTTCAAGTATATGCAGATAGAGGCTACGCATTTGCCCGCTTTGTCTGGGAGGGGAAGCCCACTGGAGCCCTGCCATAAGAATAAAGCGCTCCCTGCACGCCAGTTCACACGTGGGGCTAAATCTGAAGTGACATTTCTCAATGAAAGCAGCACTATTCACTCGTGCGCTCAGCATTTTGATGTCCGCCAAAATCTGGCAAACATGATTATAGAGCTCCAGCAGGCATGCCACAGCTCTATTTACTCCTCATGGTGCAACGCAACACTGCCCAAAAAATGGGTAAAAACTACCGGGCTGCCTTGGGATGGCATTCAGGGAGTGTGAGTCCATGCATCATCCTCATACAGGGACAGAGGATCTGAACCAAAGGGGGCTGCTTTACCCACCCTTGTGGGGTCAGTCCAGCATCCTGCCCTCCAAACTATGAGCCAATGCAGAAACTTTGGGATTCAGGGGCTAGCGATGTTTATTTGTGCTACTCTGCATGGCATTTTAATTAGTAACTGTGGGGATTTAAACCCTTTGAATGGACACACAGGGGCAGTTGTGCAGCCCAGCTTTTGTGTTCCTGCTCTCTCAAAAAAATCCTGTTTGAGGACATCAGCGGGGGGTTAATGGAAGCTTTGATAAAGTTCTCCCAAGCCTTTTATTGTTGCTCAACTACAGACCGGACTCTGCTGTCTCCCGGGCTGCTTTCCAATTAATTTAGTCAGCTGCAAAAAGAACTAGAAAATTTAGAAGCCCATCTAAAACATTTGGTAGCCACAAACATTTTCCCCCCTTCCACACGAAAATATTTCCTTGTGGCTGTTTAAGGGAAGCGCTCGGACTGGATACCAAGCTCCAAGAATGTGAAACGCCAGCGCAGCGCCGGCGAAAAGCAACGCGCAGTAAAGTAGTCCAGAGCAAATAAAAGCTACAGGAGCGTATCTTCATCCCTGTCAGTTTGGTAACTATTCATCTGTACCAACATCACTGAGACCAGAATTTGATCAGATTTGCTGCCTCCTTAAAGTAAATGTATATAATTTAAATACGGTCAACGCTACCCAGTCCTGAAATTAAATGCCTTTTTTTTTCCCCAGGAGGACATGTAGCTAACTTCCATTTTCCATAGCAAACCATGAGATCTTTTCAAAAATGTGACCAAACTTTTATTTAAATGGTGCAATTACTTCTTGGCACTATCTGACATGCAACTTGTCTAAGCTGTTCACTGAACCCTGAAGCTGGTTATTTACTAAGGATCTTTAGAAAGCGCTTGCTTTTTTTTTCCCCCCCTTCCTTTCGACCAAGACTTGTATCCTCCACCTTGAATACAAATTCATGGAAATGGGTGGTGCAGACAGCTTTGCCAGCAAGCAGGCAGTTGTTATTTTAATTATTATTTCTTTGTGGAAAGCTGTAGTTACCTTAAAATAATAATTTACTCCCTCCCAACAACATTTTTCCCGGTTTTGTTTTTAAGACGGGAGCACGTATGCTTATAACTACACATTCATTACAGACCATCAGTTATAGCCTGTGCAAGAACACAGATCTGTTAGTAAGAAACTCCCACTTGCATCTGCCAGCTTGGAGAAGCTCCTTACTCAGACACATTATCTTACACGCGTATTTAACCGTTCAGTAGAAGCAACCTGAAGTGGCAAACACACGACATGAGGCTCTGAGGAATCTCACACCAAACACCGAAATTTGCCAATCCCTAAGTATTCCTAGCTGTTTGCTTCCATGCAGTTCCCAAATTCCTTGTGCTGGGATCACTTATCTTTGTTGCAGATCTCCCACCACGTTTATATTTGAAAGGTCTGTGGTTCCCCAAAACACATTACTTGGTTTGCTTCAGAAGCCCTTGCGGTAACTCCCTCCAATGTAAATCTTGAGACAGCAAAAGCCAAAACATAGCTCCCTGGAAGAGCCAGAGAGAGGAAGAACTAGGCAGGTCCTTGTCCTGCACAAACTGGCAGGTCACCTCGCCAATTACGGCAGGTGAAACCCTACCACAGCTGACAGCTTGTCCCAACCTTTCTGCTTGAAAATGCGTGTATGGCGGGGGTAGATTGCTGCTTATGTCTAGCAGATAAACGCGAAGCCTTAGAAACCACACTGGTTTAGATTCAGAGCGAGAAAGTTGCATACAATTAGCCTGGAATTCTGCAAGATGCTGCAACAAATCACTCGGAGTGTCACGCTCACGGATCACCCCTTTCGCAACTCCCTGCTTACCAGTTTTGAATCTCTTTCCCCATTGAATTCACGCTTGACACAGCTCCATTTGAGGAACAAGGAGACTGCTGATCCATCATCCTTAGTACAAACACCTTTAAAGCAAAATAAAAA
>VZTU01024810.1:1704-64397 GCA_013400835.1 Zapornia atra | reverse complement strand
CCTCTGCAACTCCCCCTTCCATTACCCTGGCATTTTGCAGAAAAAAGAATGCAGCAGCTAGAAGTATCACCCACCCCCCCACCCCATACTCTGGACATCTGGCATATATCCAGATGTTTGTCAAGAGATGATTTTCAATCAGGCTTGTGGGGAACTGGGCGGCCAGGGTGCTGTGACTGCTAATACACACCCAGCTACCCGCACGAGTTTCCTCCCAGGTTTGTGTGCCTGTAAAAGGACTCCTGGAACAGGCTATTTGTATCCTTTGGCTGCAGGGAACAACTAACTGGAAAGGGTGGGACCATGCTGGTAGCAAATACTTTGAAAGAAAAAAGAAAAAAAAAAAAATTAATCGACTCCTGAATGTCTGGGAAGGCTACAGCCAGGTACTGCTGTGCCCAGCATCTGGAGTGCCCGTCTGCTGTCTGGGCAGAGAGATGAACTCACCCACCTTCACAGTTCCCAGGCTGGGCTGCCCAACTTCCTGTAAAACTTGACAATTTCCAACGGGTCCAAAAGACTCACCTAGTAACAGCCTGTCCCAGCACCTTAATCCTGCTCCCCACACCACTCTACCCTCTCCAGCACCAGCCCATCCTCACACCAGCCAGGCGGGCAGCAGGACGGGAATGCCCCCAGCCCTGTGGGGAGCCAACCTGGGTGAGCCACCACACATCCTCACAGGCACTGCGAGAGGCTGAGGACAGAACAGAAAATGACTGGTTTTGCCAGCTTACGCTATTTTGGAGGGTCTGTGAAACTCTGGCACAGCTGTATGATGAATCCTATCTTTGAGTTCACAGAGCTCCTTCCCCAGCTATTTGGAGATGATGTCTTCCTTGAGGTTATATAGTGTTCCAAAATTAGGCTTCAACACAACAACAAATAGCTCAGCACCAGGATTGCATTAAAAATAAAAAAGACCATTTTTGCAAGAGCCAACCATAAAACTGTACTGCTCTCAACAACAGACCTTGATATTTCTGAAAGCAAAATTAACTTCTCTTACCACCTCGCTATCGATGAGATTCTCAATATGCATAAAAATATCACCACATACAAAATCAAGTATTGTTATGTTCCTTCTGAGTGAACAGAAATCATTTACTGTTATTTCAAGTGAAACCAGGAATATACTTGAAGCACATGATGGAGTTTAGAGAATCAGATGGATCGATCTATCTTCAGAGTACCCATTAATTTTATTTTCTTGTAGTAGTTTTAGGGTGTTCACAGTCACCTAAAGAAAGCTCGGCGACTGAAATCTACCGAACAATGTCTTTTGATGTTTCACTACAGAGCAATTCTTTATAGAAGCTATAAATATCCAGCATAGTAGCACATTAAAAAGAAAATACTGAAAACCTTAGTTTTCCTGGCCTTGGCATGTTTTGCTTTTGATCTGCCTGAGCCACTATTAACGCTGTCGATACAAGGAGCGCACGCTGACCGAGGGCGATGTGTGTCCATGAATTTTTACTGATGGCAAATTTAGCTCTGCACAGGCTAAAGCACGCCAGCAGAATGTAAGACCTTATATGCATTTTCTGTGCTTGCTCTGTACAACACGTGAGGAATGCTAATCAGCATTTGAAAGGGAACGTGGGCTTTCAAAGAAGACCCACCGAAATGTACAATGGGAATATATATTCCCCTACCAAAAAAGTCCAGTAGAACTTGAGAACCATCTGGAAGCAAGTAACTCCCGCTTGTGCCCCTCCTTCCTGACTTAAAACACAAGCATCCACAAAAGGATCAGCATCTTTCAGATTTTTTTTTCCTTTTACTAATGGAATTAAGAACATAAAGAACAAACAAAAGTGAAGGCTGAATAAACCTGAGTACCAATCCTTCCCTGCCCTGAATGTCAGTATTTTGGGTTCATCGCAGTTTGGTCACCACAACCACCACCTGTCCCAGAAGAATACTCAATACACCCAGGTCTTCCCAGCAGCACTCAAGTCCTGATGGCACCGTGACCCATTTTAGTTCCTGCCTGGAAATGGATACTGAACCACCGCAGGGCTCTGAGTGACAGTGAGGGACTGGGGAGGCATACAGAGGAGGGGGGGAAGGACTGCAGCGCAGCCAGCCACACCGCTCTGCCTCCAAGATGAAGCAGCTTTGAGACAGGCGAATAGACAGCTAGACAGGCAAGGTGTGGGGGATCGCAGAGACAAAGGAGCCAGAGAGAGCAGCAAGAACAGAAAGAGGGAAAAATGGGACAGAGCGCCTCAGATATTCATAAGGAAGATCAGTTCTTGATCCTGAGCACAGGCAGCTTGAAAACACCCAGTCTGATGCAATGGGAGAAAGTTTGTTTATTTATACTATATTTTCATCCTAATTGGCACATCCTGCCTCCATCTAGCTGTGCTGGTCCACTTGAGGAAACGCTGCACCCAAGGTAACCTAACAAGGTAACAAATCACCAGGCAATCTGTTTATTCAGAAATATCAACTGCTTTAACTCCAACAAGGCACAGAGCAAGGAGCACACCCACCCCTCATCAAACCCAAACAAAAAGAGGGCAAAGCAAGCAGCATAATGAGCTTGCATTTTAAATGTCGTTTAGAAGTTGTGTCGCCTCTCCCCCCCCACTGCTCCTCTACCTCACGAATGCCCTTAGCTTCTGTGTAAAACTGTGTCCTTGTGGCGCTGCCTCTTCAGACGGGCACACAGAGAGACAAGACAGACTTACCAGTGAGCCAGGCTGTCAGGCCAGAGACCCCAACAGTTCAGCTGTGTGATCTTTAATAAAAGTATAAACTGTTCAGCACCTCTTCAAAAAAACCCAAAGCTTCCTGCTTGCTGTGAACAAGGTCTCTTTATTGAGAGATTTACTTTTCATTTTGAACAGCTTCGCAGCATTATCCTTAGCAGAAAAAAAAAAGAGCTGAGAGATTTCTGAGCTATTCTGTCAACTGCCTGGTAGGGTCTCTCATTGAAATTAGCTTCTCCAAGCAGCATCGCATGAGAATTGCTGGTTTGCATCTCTTCCACAAGTCATTTCACATTTTTAAAGGATGGGCAAAGTGTTGATTTCATCGAAACCAGAAAGCCAAAGAAGTCACCACTGCTGGGGGAGACCCTTAATACCAGCATTTCCCAGTACTCACTGTGTCGGATCCAAGTTTCAGCAGCTCTGCATTCCATCCTTTGCTTTTTAATTTCTTTTTAATTTTATATGGGAAAAGAGCAGCACTTCCCATCTCAAAAAATCTCAAAAAAATTTTATTACACTAAACATGTAGAATAGTGAGCTGAATTCACCATTGAAAATTCTTAAATGTCACAACACTGGAGTGTTTTGCTAGGAGATAGAAATTTTTACTTTGTTCAAAGCCTGAAATTTAGCTTCTCTCTTTAAAAGAAAAAGCTATAAAAACTGGGACCTTTTCAAAGGAAGCAGGAAAAATACTTTTTCAAATGCTTTTTGATCCTACTCTGAATGGCAAAAGCTTATTTTCATTTAAACATTTTTCTACTGAAAAGAGTTTCTAAACAAAGGGGGAAAGTAAACTGCCTCATTTCATTATCTCCAGGAGTAAAACGGCAAAAGCAAACAAAAAAACACCTGTGCCTTTCAACTGCACCTTTTATGTCACCGCAACACACGTCTTCGATTTTGTGCTGAATATACCAGCAGTGGATTTCTCTCTGCTTTCCATCCAGCCCCAAATGCATACCTTGCTGGCACCAGCACAAGCAAACACATAAATATTTGGATTTCTGATTCTGAAAACTGCTCTCTCAAATTCCTGCATATTTTCTCCAGATTCTATTGCTGCATATTTGGAAAGTCAATTTGAGGCTGCTGTTAAGAGGAAGAATTTCCCCCGGTCCCTTTCATAAATATCATCCCTAGTGAATTTAACTCAAAGCAGCACCTCCTGCAAACAATTCCAGCGAATTTCCCAGAATAGGACCCAAAAGCACTGGTCCTGTTTGAAGAACCAGGTTAACAAGATTGTTTTCTATCAAATGTTGGAAGGCACAAGCATAGATAGCAATACCAAAGTCGTTTGCAGATTTTCAGTCTTGGTAGTTTCATTTTTATTAGCAAAGCAGGGCGAGCGTTATTAAAGGAGGAGCTCGCCTCTACTCTGAATTTAGAGATGGCTGCTAAGAAACCGAGGTAGTTTTACCTTACTGTAAGGTGCAAGATCAAACCCAAGGCTGTGGCTGTGCTCTAGCACAACATGCCTCCTTTGTAGTGAAATATAGGGAAGGAAAATGAGTGGCACAAGAATTTTAATGCACCCCAGACACACATTTACAATGATTAAACAGATCAGTACTTGTAAAACCCAAGGGTCCAACTTTACAAACCTTTACTCAAGCAAGCAGTTCCCCTGAAATCAATGGGATTATTTGCATATGTAAGGACTATTTATCTCAGTTGAGATCTGTAGGTTTAGGCCACACATTTCTATTTAGATCATCTATGCAGCAGAACACACAAAGTCATATGAAGAACAGGAGAGCGTCGGCATCTTGGAGTTAATTTTCATTTGTACCAGTACCGTTTGCTCCGGCCCTCTGAAGCATTTGATAGACTGGGCATGTTTCATAATTGGAAATGTTGGCAAAAACACAAATTTCCTGATGTGAAGAACTGCTACTCATGGATAATAAACAAAATCAATTCTTATTTGCATATTCAATCAGATTTTGGTTTGCATATTAAAGCATAAGATGGTAGAATTTTCACACGGTAGATGGATCCCACTCATTTATTCATGCATATATGAATCCACTAATCCTTACACATGCCAAAATCAGTCAGAAATACTCTCTTTGCGAGGCATTCATAGCACAGAAGCACTGTCCCTGCTGCTGTTCTCAACTTTCTCTTTTCGTATAGCGTATGACAGCATTCTCCCACAGCTTTCTCCCGAGACTCTCTAACAGTCCCTGTTCTTTATTAGTTGTCTTTTCACTAGGCAAAGTGATAGTTTGAATTTTTGAATCATAATTTCAAAGGGATGCTGTCAACTGTATGTGTAAAGAACAAAAACCGCCGGACCAGATTTTCAAAGGAGCTTCAGCGTGGACTTGACAATTCTGCTTGTAACTGTCACTGCAAAATTGAACCTATCCTCATTGTTAGTACTGAGGTGTACTGGACTACAGCTGAAATTTGTAGATTTTGACTTTGCATATCTATTTTTCACATGAATCCACTAGCAAACAGAATTCAAAATATTTATATAGTCTAGTAGTAAAATATTAATGCTGTCCCATGCACCCTAAGTCTAACGATAAACGAGAACCCTGGAAGCTGTGCTCGGAGGTACTGAATGCCTGCAACATCTGCGGGGCTTGAAGGCAATCAGCGCTGTGAGCGATTAGATAACAGGTTTGATGGTCTTGGAGCCAGTCTGACAGCCTGGATATCTAATTTGCATATAGAAGACTGTCATATTCACATGTATATAACTTTGTGCATTAAATTAAAAATTCAACTGGAACCCAGTGCTCAAAACCCCAGCGAGCTGAGAACAAGAAGTATTTCCCTGTACTTGAAGAAAAAAAAAAAAATCATATGAATGATCATGGAAAGCAAACCACAGCCTGCTGCAGCAGCCTTTACTAGGTCAAGCACGAGGGACTGGAAAAAGTAGAACTGCCTAGGGTATCTGAAATAATCAGGTATAAACAGAAATGGTCTTTCACCCTCCCAGATGAGAGAAACGCAAAAACCAGCCAGCATGAAGATGAAAGCTCATATAGAATTTCTAAAGTAATGCCAGCTCTGATCAATTGAAACGTTGTTAGCAGCAGGTTAAGGGGGTATTTATTTAACAACGGGACAGAATCTAATTGACTTTGCAGGAGAGGAGAGAGAGCAGGCAGGCAAGCGAGCACCAAGTCATTCTTCTTTTTGAATCTTACACAGCCCTCTTTGGAACGGAACAGCAGCACAATGCCGTGCTCCCGAGAGCGTTATCTTGCCCCCTGTCAACACCAAGGGCACATTCACGTCCGTGTGCAGGGTGTGCCCTACGAAGAGACGAGAGGCTGGCAGCCCCCAGCGCTGCCACCTCGGGCAGCTGCGCTGCTCTGCTTCCGCAGGATGCCTCCCAGCGTCCTCCCAGCCTGCTGCAGCAGAGCTCCACTCCCAGCTCCCCGAGTCACACCCCCTGTTTTTCTAGCTCTACACAATTTGAACTAGCCGTATAAATAACCAGAAAATAAGGGTTTGACCCAGTTATGCATCTTAGGGCTCTTTGCATTCATTTGCTAGCACTAAATGTAATGGAAATCACAGCTTTCTAAAAAACAAGCAGAAGAGAAAGGAAGAGAATTTAATTTGTGTTTAGGTTCCTACCAGCTTGGTTAGTCGTCACAGTGACTGACACAGCTTGGTCCTGGCTGGGATTCTGCTTGGACACTCCATTCACAGCCCAGACTTCAAAGGTGTAGTTTGTGTGCGCCAGGAGGTCAGTAATGGAGACTTTGGTGGTTTTCAAGCCATTCTGCTGGGGGCTGAAGTGCACACCGCTGCCACAGGACCGGCAGCGGCTGGGGTCGCCGGCACCGCACCTCTTGCATACCACGTTGTAGGAGATGTCTTCCCGACCACCTTTGTTCTGGGGGGGGCTCCACTCCAAGTTCACTGATGTCTCGTTGACATTGGAAATCAGGTTCTGGGGAGCGGATGGAGGGCCTGTAAGGGAAAAGTCCATATGTTTTTAGTAACTGGAAAAACCTCACATAGTATCCTCAGGCTTTGGACCCTGATGTTGCTGAGCATGTGCAACTCCCAGTTAAGTCAAGGCTAGCAGAGATGACACTTTTCCACGTTCTTAGTGAAGGTGAAAAAGTAACTGTTAAGTCAGACTGATCTCTTCATCTGAAGATTTAACAGTATTTTCCTGCTCTAAGTCAGCCTGAAAGCCCAGTACTGAAATTAAACAAGAGAGGTTTTCTTTCACTATTTATACTTCTTAGGAAAAGCTTAAAATTGACCTATTTTACATTAGTTTTCCATTATTTCCTAAGCCAAGCACATCAAATACACAAAATCCTGCTTCACCTGAGGCTTCCCCTTTACCTACAGGCAGACTCTCACTGAAACTGTCTAACTCCTGATTTTTTTCCTTACGAACAGAAGCGCAACATTTTGCGGACAAGTTGACGTCAGATCACATTCAGTGAACACTGAACCCCATCAAGCAGGGACCTGGACATGACACTTTGGGATGCAGGAAGGAGATTTGAGTAGAAAGCTGGACACAGAACTAAGGCTTTGAAGGCTGGAGAATAGAAGTTACAACGAGGAAGTGCTGGAGAATGGGGAAGAATAGGGGAGGCAAATACGGTGAGCAGCTGAAAGAAGAGCTGATACAAGAACACTGGTCAGGAACAAGAGACCATACAGAAAGCTCGGAAATAACGCTGAACCAGAGACACAAAGTCAGCTTTTGCATTGCAAGGACAGGAGACTCTAAAGCTCGTAAACATGCTGCCAAGCAGTTCCCAGCTGGTTCCAGCATAGGAGCTAGGGGACTGGGAAAGGAGCAGAAGGCAGGCTGGGGAGGACCTCCCTGGGCAGGAGAGGGACAGAGCTGGGTACAGGGAAGGGGTGGCAGCAGCAGAGCTGACCCCAGGAGACAACTGCTCCCAGCACCAGCAGCAGCATGCCAGGAGGGTAAGGGTCAGCTCTGCCTGACCAGGCAAGCAGCCTCCAGCAGTGACCTGCCTTGTGTTCTAACTACACAGAAATCTTATTTACATGCTTCAGACCCCACAGGCCCCAAACCCGTAAGCACACAGAAAAGAGAGAAGAGCTAATCCTGTGACTCTAATTTCAGTCCAGCTGACGTGAGACACGCTTTTTGTACCCTAACATTTAACATGATGATTCAGAGCAACCCCACGAAACAGATGCCACGAAATTTTATATGCCACAAGAAGCTTCACTGACCATCAGAAGACAGCCTGTCCTGGGGTAGAGCGCAAGGGCGCTCTGACTACACACCCTGGACGTGGGGTAAGGAGGGAAATACTGCATTGAAGAGAAATGAAACGGAGTGAGAAGAAAATGTAACGATCCGAACAGGCGTATAGCAAGGATAGCGGTCCTTACTAATTACACATCGTTTGAGCTATGAATACAAACATTATTACCAGAAAAATACTAGAAATCATTTTGTAGAAAGTCACAAATTCAATTTTTATTCAAGACTCGGGCAGCCATCAAGGTAAGACAGGAACCAAATACATTATGGTGAAACTGTGGAAATGACAAAGCGACTTAAGTGTAGCAGTGAAGAGGTTAAACTGGTAAAGATTAACGCTGGCTGCCTCAATTCATCGGGTGCATCTGAAAGCCTGAGACCAGAGCACACTGAGGAGAGCAAGGTTTTGAGGGCTGCATCACGTCCTCAGGTCTGTGCTTGAAGCCGCCAGGATACAACACATTCAACAGGAGACAGGACTTTTGTCTTAGGAGAGACAGGTTAAAAAAAATAGTCTTAAATTACATAGAGGTCAAATGTATCTACTCATCTTCAGTACCTAAATGAAAGGCCTCTGCTGCAAAAGCAGCTCAGCCAGGGTTGTTTCTCTGTGCTCGCTTCAGAAGCACAAAATTAATATATTCATTTTTAACAGAGGGAAATCCTCTCTTCCTGCCAAACCTTTGAAACAGTCTCCGAGTTAATCAGGGCTGACAGGTGAATTACTGCAAGGAGAAGAGCGAGCCCGGGCCAGCCCTGCGAAGGGGAGCCCTCCTGCCTGCCGCACCACCGGGCTGCCATTCAGGACTTTTATTTATATGCTGGCAGCTTTTAGGACTCCTAAGGACAAAACCCTTTTACTCAAAGATCAGTTACCAAACACAGTAAGAGATGCTTCCTGCTCCAAAAGCGCTTATAAAGAGAAAGAGAAAGGAAAGAAACAGGGTTTTTTAATGGAAACTGAGGTAGAGACATATGCAGTAAGACAAGGGCTCACAAGATGTGCCTTGCACATCTGGCCATCAGTCAGAACTCTCCCAAGTGTCAGCCCAGTGCCTCTGCCCCGCAACCAGCTCTCCTTCTCCCAAAAGCCCGATTTGCAGCTCCCCTGGGCAGGAGAAAGCTGTCTCTGCTTAGCCTGCTAATACCTGATCCTCTTTCTCAAAGACCCCCCCCCGAGTGCAATGAGGTGGAAGACACTACTGCAATCATGAACCCAAGTAGCAGCGCAGGAACTCCTGAGCAGGGTCTAATCCAAAGCTCATCCAGCCCAAAATGCCTATGCTGCCTCACACCGGGGCTCTCTCTCCAGGGCGGGCCCACAGTGACACCACTTGTCCCTCCACATTGTCAGGGAGGCAGGAGAGCACACAAAAGCCTCTAGAGGAAACCAGCAGCCTCAGTAGACTGCAAGCCAAAGTCCTTGCTGTGCAGAGAAGGTCTGACCTCTCCAGAGCAGCTGCTGACTCTGGTGGGAGCTGAGGATGTCTGTCCTCCCTGAGGCTGTTCAGTACCTGCAGCAGCAAGCCCTGAACAGAGGCTGCTCCTGTGAGGAATGGCAAGAGCTTTACAGTGAGAAAAAGCAAAAGGCATTTTCTGACAGCGCGTTCACTTGCTGCAATCACACGAGCACAAGCACGGACCCAGAGCGCAGCCAGCAGAGCTGAGACGAGGAGGTGCCGGTGCAAACACCTCCCCTCCCCAAGCAAGGCCCTGCTCAGGGATGTCCGCAAAGCAAAGCAAGGAGGGGTCATCTTGCCACAGCTACCGTCAGAGAGAGATGACTTTTAGCTCAGATACAGCAGCCAGTTTGGGGTTAAACTCAGACTTACTCTGATGTCCATTAAGATATTTTCCAAGGCTCTAGGTCCAGTTTCACGTGGGAAAATGTGCCAGAATCAATCAAGCTCCTCAGAAGCAGAAAGTCAGTAATTAGTATGTGGGACAGGGCATTGCAGTGTCTAAACAGAGACGCAATGAAGCGGAAAACCAGGGAAGCAGATGCTTGCAGGTCACAGAGATGAGTGCACCACCTCCAGCATGAAAAGGAAGATGCGGGGGAGTATCCAAATGGTGGGCTGACATTACAGTGAGGAGAAAGGCAGTTTCTTTTCTTTCTGGAGCACAGTCATCAATGGAGCTGTTGGCACTGGGAGTGGGGAATAGTTTCAGATTGATGGGCCCGGTTTCAGATGTTGAAACACGGGGCGTATCTGCTGCTTCAATGGTGATCAGGATTTGCTTTGTTTCTGACAACACAGCCACTGCCTCTAGAAGAGAGGAAAACCCTTTCAGGGCCGTGGCAGCCTGGAAGTGCCAGCGCAGTTCCCGATGAATCCAGCTAGCAGGATCCCGCAGGAACAGCATCCCGGCCAGACCACCACCCTCACACAAGCCCTAGGTCCTGTGGCAGGAAAATCTAGCTGCAGAGCAGGTGAGAGGGGAGGCAGGGCACTGGGCCTCTGAAACTGGTACCAATAGCGGTGATTTAGTCCCAAGTCCCACAATTTACAGCATTTGTGTTAGAACTCCTGCTGCTGGACACATGCTATTGCATGAGCCATTCAGCACTGCACGGCGTTAATGCTGCCACACTGTCCACCAGAAAAGCTTAAAAATGTGACAGTTCCTACAGGAAAAAAAAAAAAATCTAGACATTTTTATTTTGAAAGCCACCTGGTTTTAAAGCTCATTTGATGATGTTTGGAAGCCAGGCGCTCTCGCTTTCCCTGCTCAAGGCAACAGAACCCGTGGGATGGGTCTGCAGAGCCACTCACACTTCTCCCATTGGGGGCTGCAATAAGGGTGTGTTTGAACACAGGGCCCGAAAGCTGGATCCCTCCCCCAGCCCCCTGACCAGCACCAGGAGCACACACAGGGGACTCCTCTGTGGGAACGTACGCAACGGAAGTTTTTAATTTTATACCATCCTGGGGCTCCATAAATCTTGCTTCACAATAAACCCATCAAATCAACTGAGCCATGAAGCAAATGGAAAGGCCCTGGGTGGAGCAGTTCATTGTGTGTGTCAGGGCCCAGGGAAACACTGAAGAGTCTGTTTAGCAACAAATAATCTTTGTCAAGCTAATCTTGCTATCTTCCTCACCCCTCCTATTAGATTTACCTAAGTGCATTGGGCAATGCGGATTATTTGCCTTTCTCTTGCTGCAATAAGCTATAGCCCTTATATCTATCTCTCACCCACAGGGAGACAGAGCTGTCTGTCTTGAGGTCAACATTGTATCCTATGTCAAATGAATATGCAGGACAACTAGAGCTTCTGAAGGGTTAATGGTGTGAGCATTGCTTGCACCAGACAGACTGATTTATTTTAGCACTCCTACTGCTATCTCAGGCTGCATTTCAACTTTTCATCCATTGATATTTCCCTCCCTTCCTACAAACCACTCTAGGCCCTCTCCAGTCAGAAGCTTCCTGCACACCACTGCAAGTCTGGTAAGAAGAGGCTTGACGAAAACCATGACAAGGATCCTATCAACACCTGACCAGCTCCCTCCTACCTTTCAGACCACGGGACATTTCCGTGTGCTATGTTACCTATGTGCCAGCTCTCTGTGGATTACAGGTCTCTGTGGGCATAGTTAAGGAGCCTCTGTGATTCATACCAGGGATGAAATTTGGTCCAAATGCTAGTGACTCACATACAGCTTCCACAGTGAAGACCCAGCAATGAACTCACTATCCGGGACTGCAGATGGCAAGGGGCCACGGCTGTGAAGCAAAGCAGGCTGCAGACTAACACTGAGCATAATGGCATCTTGGTAAACTGTGAATTTGCAAGGTGAACAATACTTTGCTTTTAAGTCAGCCATCCTACACACTGAGGGTCCATCAGATGTTGCCAGCTCAGCCATCAACAGGTTGTTTACCTGTTGTTTGGATACCTTCCTGCTGAGGAAACTATCCCAAAGCCCCTTTCTTCCTGCCACCAAGGGGTAAAAGTGTAGGACGTTGAACTAAGTGGAACTGGCAAAATCATTCCACTAGGAAAGTCTCCCGGGAATGCAATGAACGATTTCAAAGGCAAATAGCACAACGATGATTAGCTGCAACTGTGTGAATATTCCTGCTGCCCTCAGGGACTGGTCTCTCCCAGCCCTTCATGTGTGCCAAAGGGAAAGCACAGACACCAGGACCCTTGGTGTGCCCGAGGATGGGGTCTCGCCAGGGTGCACCGGGACTGCAAGTTCAGCACCACCATCAAGTCAAGGAGAGCACCTCTCCCCCAACAAGCTCCATATACCACAAACCCAAGACAAAGAACATGCAGTATAGCTGAGCTCCTGGAGCTGGAGGGACTCCAGCGAGACGGGCAGACAGGCACGATTTGTTGGGCGTGCAGACAGACTGCAACCAAATCAGGCCACCCTACAGCTGTAAACCCAACCAATCTGCACAACTGAAAAATACCTCTGGAAACTAACCCTGGGATCTGGAGGTAGAACCGTGAATGCACTGGGCTGGGGAACTGTATGTAAATAGAGGTTTTAATAACCCTGGTTTAACATCTTTTTTTATTACTGCTCTCCCCAGCAAGGTGCTTCTTCACCAGTCTCTGTGGGTGTATGCAGTAAATTCAATTACAGTTTTCTACAACTGGACCAGACAGACTTGTTTGACATAAAGAATACTGTCTTCACTAAACCAGTTAATTTAGTTCAGCAACAGTGCATGGTTAGGAGGTGTGGATTAAAGGACAATGAAAGGAGAAGAGAAAGAAACAATTCCCAGCAAAACAGTTCCTGAGTGACTTTGTTGTCCCATGAAATGACAAGAAATAAGGAGGACCTTACAGCTGGGTTCTCTGCTGGCCCAGCTTGACAGGATGCCAGAATCTCACTTTTAGTCAACCAACAGCTCCAAATTTGGGGGAAAACAGCTTTTGTTAACCAAAGCTAGAAGCAAGTAAAAAATTCTTTTTCCTTCTCTCAGAGGTCCCACAGACACTGCACTGAAAATAGAACTGTGGGCTTTGGCTGGGCCAATTTCATCAGACCCCAGTAGCCATTATGTACTGTTTTCTTAGGCTTAAAACAAAAACATCCCAAAAGAAACCCAAAAGCACCTTAGCACAGAGTTCTGACACTTAATGCCTTTTAAGTGAGTTCAGCACTCACAAGAAACGTGCTGTGATGGCACCTAAAATAAAGCCTTCTCTACCCACAGACACCTGCCTGCACTCCTCTGTCACAGCCTGTCCCCTGGCAGAGGGCTCCTTACTGGGAGCTCCTTTTTTGTGCCAGCTTAGTCCTCAGCCACTTGCAATGCCGGTGGATTAATTCAGCAGCAACATTACCCACTAAGGATTGAACTGACACTATCAGTACTTGGACTGTAGCCACATCTGTTTACGAGTAACCTATGGTATGGTTAATATTTATTACCTTGAAAGATCTATCTGTGGGAGGAGATCCATTAAAAACACAAGCTGAAACTCACACTCTCCATGGAAGCGCTAATGGACATGTTTCAGATATATACCCTCAAGAAGGCAAGGCTTCACTGTATGCATCTTGTCAATCACCATATCAGTGATTTAAAGGAAAGATGCTTTCAAAAGATAGGTGAATAAATCACAAGCAGGCTGACGCTTTTGTGCCCTGGAAGGAGAAAATTATTTTTGAAAATAATTCAGTCGGTTTGTGCGTACACATGTGTAAAAAGCACAGTTCTCTATCACGTTATGGATGTCTCTGCAGCCAGGGCAATGGATAATTATTTTCAAGTGGGTTGTCACCCTGCATTCGGTCTGCGTTCCCCTGGCAGTGTGAAATCAGAAGGAAGCTTCATTGGCAATTCCCACCACACATCGGAAAACCTCAAGCATGTAGAAAAGACTTTAATCTTCTTTAACCGTTCCCGCACTCTCCTTGAGGAAAATATCACCTCTTTCTTGGGGCAGAAAAAGTAGATCGTAGCTTGATAAGGATTAAAATTATTCTAACAAACACTTAAAATAATCCCATACCCTGCTGCAGTTTGAAGCTTTATAACTCACCCTCTCTCTGAGCAAACCCTGTAAACATACTGTTAGATGCAGCAGAGTGCCAACTCGGGTGCTTGTTAATCAAAGTCAATCAGGCAGACCAGCAGGCTTCAATGGGCTTTGGACCAGGACTGACAAAAGGATCCTCTTTATGAGCCTGCTCCAGAGATGCTGACCCTCTTCATCTTCGGTGATTTCAAAGAGAACTCAGGGTATTCAGAAATCTTGAGCTAATTTGCTACATAATAAACAAGATTCATACAACAGGGAAGGTTGCTATGACTCACGGCTGTTTAAAAGGATCCTCGTGTGAACTGGCCTGTTTTGAATCGGCAACTTGGCCTTGGCTACCTTACAGAGGAGCAGTTAAGTCTTTGATAAGTTACAGGAGCAGCAGGCACCTGGGAGTAAGCATCCCACTGCCTAATAGCAAGATTACTTAACTGAAGCTCACTATCAGAAGCGGTGAGAAATTTAGCACATCTTTTGCTATGCAAGATCTGAAAGCCTGCTTTTGTGTACAACACAGCAAGAATAAAGAGAACAAATAAAGAGGTGCAAAAAAGAAAAGATCCATACAATGAAAAGCTCCCAAGATCTTTGGAGCATCTACAGAGAGCAATGAAATGTCACTGGAAGTGCCTTTGAAGGGGCTAGCTCAAGCACTAAGAGGGCAATACTACTCTGCTAATGCTCCGAGTCACGTTTCCACCCTCAATGGTGTGACCATGCTGCTGGTCTCTCAACAAGGCCTCACAATGCCATTACTGTACAGATAGCCTTTAACAATTCAGATCAATACTCTTAAACTCGATCATGATCCTAAAATTCATCTCCCTGGAGGCAGGGCTGAGTGTGAAATAGAGAGTTTACCATTTTCAGAGTGGATGCAAAGAAAGTCATTATCAAATAATCAGTGTCTTTATACTCTTTAAGTTCTCTCCTAACATGCCTGGCAAAGCGGTGCCAGGCACAGCCTTCCAGAAAAAGCACTCTGGCCTCCTCTTTCCATCTCATAAAGCTTCATTAAACCTGTACAACTGTGGAGCTGTCAATAATGTTTCAGCATGTGAGCGGTGAAGCCCTTCAGATAAGCCTTTGTTGTTGATCTTTAACCATCTGAAAGACAAGTTATAATGCAGAGTAAACACCTGGGCTGTGTGAGTTTAGGCTTAGAAATAAAGCCCACACTTTCCTGTGACAGTTGTATATGCTGCTGCCACTAATTGGTTCTTTCAGCAGTTGTGGACAGGTCTCCTGTTGCTGTGGGCTAATTTACACAAGCACTGACAGTTCAGACAACCCTCACTTCTTGTCTGTGCGGCCATTCCTGACCATTTATCATTATAGATTAAGTGTTTTTACAACTACTGAGACCAAAGTCAACAGTCTGCAGGATGCAGCAGCCACTTGAAATATCAGTCATCTGCTCTATTTCCACCCCCCTTCTCCTCTCTCTGTACAGCTAGCGTTACAACTGGGTTTTAATAAGGCAACTGATCTGGTAAACAATTTTTCATTGATTTACTTGGGCAAGAGTCTTTTGACTTCAGCAGGAGTCCTGCCAAGCTACGGATCTTGGGCCCGTGCCAGTGATAAAATGCCCATTTTACTGGCACATACAATTTCCTACTCGCTTGCCAAAAGAACCCTGGTCACCAGCTTCACAATAGGCTTTGTTCCTTTCACCTGGAGAACAATCCAATCAATACTGCCTCTTGTCTCCAGGCAAAGGGAATTAAGCGAAGAGGTCCAGTTACTGCTGGCAGAGGTGTGGGAAAACTGATGTTTGCAGGCACCACCCCATGGGCTCTGTGTTTCTCTTCCACAAACGACCATATAAGAACATTTTGCATGGCCATGCACACTAAGCCATGGTATCGCATCTACTCTACTACGCAGCGCTGCAGACAATACCATACGGCCTGTGTTCACTCATTCTTCTTAAAAAGAGTTTCTCTGTGGATACCAGAAAGTTATCTGTCAGTCTGACAGGAAAGAAATCCAACCAGAAAAATAAGCTTTTCTGTCATTGGCCCAGGTGATGAATTTCTTAATTCTCTTAGCCCTGTAATTTACTTCAACGACTCTACAGAACTGGGTCCCGACTAACCAAATCAAAGCCCCCACTTAATTGAGTAAATGTCTCTCTTAATTTAAGGCTCTGGCCAGAAAATCAGAAGACAGCTAATAAACAGTTGCTGTATTTAAAGGAGTGATGATTTTAAAGCTACTGATCATACACACACATTGTCAAATTACTCCCGTCTCTTCTCTTCAAGCCATAACCACTCTCCTCCTTGTCTCTATTCCTTCCGCCCATCACCACAGACGAGGGGAGACAGCCTTCTCCTTTGAGATTCCCATCACTCACAATCCCTTTTGCTCGCTCTGGCAGTGATGCAGCAATGGATGGTCTATTTTTCCCAGCCTATGTGGAGAGGAAAAATCATTCTCTCCATACTGCCTATCCACCATTCCCTCTGCCCTTGCAAGTGCTGTACTGCACCTTAAAAGGCATTTCGACATACTGTATGCATTATGAACAACCTTATATGGCATCCTAAGAAAAAACATCATTTACTTAAGGGAAGGACATACAGAGAAACATGGAAGAATTACAACATCATAAATTTAGCTTCTGAAGATCAGAGGCTGTATTGGCATTTACTCCGTATTATAGAGAGAGGGCTCCAACAGCAGAGGTCAGACTGAAGCAGTGCCAGAACAAGCGTGCAAACCCTGGGAAGGAAGCATGCAAAGCTACCTACACCATGCTAGCCGGCATGACCCCACATTGTACCCTACTTTCATATTCTTCTAAAAGCTACAACAGTGATAAATCGGCGTCTGTCTGGAAACTTAAAGAGGCACGAGTTAAGTCGAAGGAAAAAGAGCACATTTGTTTATTTAGAAGTCTAAGCAATCATAATAAACATATGCTCAAATAATCAGCTCCTGTGTAATTACTCATTTGCAAGCACATTATTAGGTAGGTAAATTCACTCTTTTTTGAAAATGCAGGTCAAATATTTATCTCTGAGATATATTAAATGCAATACGAGATTGCACTACGGGCATGTATTAGACCATAACATTTGCAAAATTGAAGTGTTTAGACCTTTCAGACCCTTTTTTAAAGACCTGACCTTGGAAACAAATAAGGACAGCGTTATTTTAATGTGCCTTCGAATTTTAACAACACAGTCACACAGCTCTAGTGGAATCCACATTGAGTTTCCACTGTAGATTGCTCATCATTTCATTATGGTTCATTATGCTGATAACTGTCAGAAAGCATTAGAAGCAGGAGCCTTGAGTAATAGCACTGAAATGGTAATTTAAAAACAATATACTTTCTGGAGGAAATACAGCAATGCACTAAATTCAATTAGAAGAGGCGAATGTAAAGACAAGTAAGTGACGTTTGCTGTTTGAAGTCAGGCTCTTCGATTTCTTGATAACCTAAACTGGAGAAAGCCCTTTTAAAGCAGGCACTTTTCTCTTGCATCTCACTAAATTTGCTCTCATTATCTCTAAGCTTCTCTGGTATAAACTGTCTTAAATTCAACCATTTTAGAAATATTTCAGGCCACACCAAAATATCAATCAATCAGTCACTGTGTGGCACAACAGACTAAATTATTCAGGGTCATTTGCTGAGGCAGATTTCAAGCTGGACAGTCTATGCTGGTAATGGCTCCTTTGTAAAGGGCTCCCAATTAAAAATCATTAATAATCTGAATCGAACAGACATTATAAACAATACAAAACCGTCTCGTTCTCACTCATAATGTGAGCATTGTTTGTTAAGAAACAGTTAAGAGAACCCAACTCATTAACGGTGGGGACGCAGGACCAGCTAACGCCCACCAACTGCACCTGCCCACGCCAGGCTGCAATTCACAGAGTATCTTCTTACAGAGAAGGAAGTTCAGGGATGAGGACCATGATTGAGACAGATTGCTTTCCAGCCTCATGGATTTGTGTGTTGGTAAGGCAATTTATTCTCCACTAGATTGCTAACCTTATGAAAGAGCCATTCTCGCAGCGAGTACTGCAATACCATCAAGGTCTGAATAGTTGCCTTAATGTTATTTTTGCGATGCTTCCAAAAGGGAAAGGCATCCCTGTTTGCCACAGCTTGCACACAAGTGTACGGGTCAATCACAGTATCTCCATGCCCAAGCACACAGCTGACAAGCCCACTGTGCTTCAGAGCTGAGAGTCTAAATTCCAGAGTTAGGTCAAAGTGGCAGATCCAGAGCGGCTCTGCTCCTCGGTGGTGACAGACAGGTTGATGATTATCCCCATGAGGCAAGCCAGAGGGAAAAGATGCATCAGTAAACATGTGTATGTCAGGGAGTCTATGTCTGGCCTTCCAACACCACCCACTCCACCGTCTCCAATGCTCACGTCCCTGACACATTCTGTCACTCGTACAAGATTTACACCACACATAACTACTCACTCTAGCAGAGTTAAAACAGAGCTCAAGAGTAAAACCAGAGTTTGAGTTATTTGTTTAGACTAGATGCCTGGCTTACCTGAAGGCTAGGCACTGTTTTTGCAATGCAACAGCAGATGGAGATGTCCGAGAGTGGCATTAAGGAATCAAGAAAGCTCTGAAGCACCTCTCCTGACCAGCACATCGGGAAGTAGGTGTTGCTTTTCTTACTTACCATGGGAATTGCGAGAAAGAAAAAGGAAGGGGAATTCTCCGATTCCCTTTCATCCACTAGCACAATCAGGGTAATGGAAAGTCTTCCTCCCCCAACCCAGAAGGCAAGGTAAGTGACGAGGCCAGGCACTTTATTACTAAAGGAAATCAATAGCCAAGGGTCAAACCTTTACAAAAACACATCCTAAGAAGGCTGAAGTTCTTAATCTTAAAAACTGTTTAGAAATAATAAAGAAAGGATCAATCCACAGTCCATTCCAGGTGTTCTCCCCAAATTACCCAATGTTACTTTTATTCACCTGGTCTAATAGTTCTCCAAGTGAACAGAAACCTGATTTTACAAGCCAGTGGAGCAGAGTCTATCTTTTTGCTAGAAGAATGGATCTCAGATACTGTGTTTTATTTCTTCATTAGTGCACCGTCACACTGAGCGATTACTAAATGCAGGGCTGAATGAGAATACCGGGGTTAAAGAGAGCATAATGAACAAAGAAGGTGCCTGATTATTATGGCTGTCAGCACAAGGGAATTGGGTTTGTCACCTGGTTTAACCAACTGGTAAGAACTGATTAGAGTCTGAATCCATCTGAAAGAACCTTTGATGTTTACACTCCCTTCTGTCTCCACATCTTGTCAGGAAAGTCAGACAAACAGGGACCTTCATCCGGAGGGGCTTCCTTGAGCAGACATCCTCTAAACGCCTTCTGTCACTTGCCCCAATTCCACGGGCAGAAGGCTATTAAGCATGGGGAGCACAGCAAATGAAGAGGACCCCCCCAGAAGCCCCTTGCACAATGCAGAGGTGCACCATGCACGTGAGGCTGTATTTTGTGTCTCTGCAGGTACCACCATCACACCAACGTACAAACAGTGCTAAGGCAGACCTTGAAGAGGGGATATCAGCGAGCACAGCAGTGAGTGGAAGAGCAAAGCTGCCCCACAAGCCAGCTCAGAAATAACCTCTGTGTCTCTACTTCACCTTAGATCACAGAAAAAGAAGCCCTTAAGCTATAGGTAAATTTGAAGCTATGAAATCAGGCCTCCAGAAACAGGCCTGTTTTCCAAGACTGGATGTCCATAGGACCACAGTGTTGACTTGCATGCCCAGTACTCCCAGACTGCTGCAGAGATGAAGATTGAGGACAGCACCATGGCCCTTGCCTTCTCTTCATTTCTTTTTGTATTTTCAGGCTAAAAGAGCAAGATCAGGGACTTACTTCAACTCTGACTGACCTCTGAAGACAGGAATGGGGAAGGGTGCCAGAAGCAGGTCCAAGACTTGACAAAGAAGGGTTACGCTTTGCAATACAAGAAAACATACACATCATTTGCTCACAATACCCGCATCTGGAAGTGTTTTGCTCTCTCCTCATACTTCACTTACTGCACATGCCTATTTAAATTCAGCCAGTTGATTACTAATTTGATTTCAATTTGGTCAGGATATCACTGGCTAGGACCAGGGCTTTATGAGAAACTTTTGCTGGTATAATGTTATTTAGAGTGTATCTACTGAACAACATTTTTATTGCTGCAAAAAGACATTTTTCCTATCAAGATTGTCAAGTTTTATATCTCCTAGTGTAAATTACACTATAAAAACCATGTTCCTACCCACTTCAGCACAGTTTCACAATACAGTTAGACCTCCATCCCCAGTCAACATTTGGCAAGGGATATACGGACCTCTTGGCTTTCCTACTAAGCAAAAGCAGCTGCTGCTGGCTATGCTCAGACCTGCTTAACCACCACCCAGCAAAACTCACAGCTGACAAGAAGGGAATCACTGAAGAAGAGCTGGAACCAAGGAGGTGTGGGGAAGGGATGAGTGCTGGCTTAGCTATGGACATACTTTGTTTCTGCCTTGTAAGGGAGAAATTAAGATTTAAATAAATGTGAGTCATCTCTCCAAAATTAATTTTGAATATATTAAAATGTTACAAAAGAAGTATCGCAGCCTTCCCTCACTCGCAGACACACACATGCTCGCTCTCTCCACAAAATTACACAGCTGAACTCCAAAAGTCTGGAAGCATTTCCAACCGCTTTCAGGGCAAGCCACACGTGGATATCCACCCCTGGTAAAAGACAGCCCTTTCACTTATTGTTTCCAACCTCTCCACTCCTATAGAAGCAAAAAACGCAGAACTAGATGATCACAATTTAGCACCAGGGCATGCCTGGAATCCCAGATCTTCAGCTGCGTGAGCCATTAACCAATACATAGGACAAGGAGTTGTTCCTGCACCCCTGTGGGTGTGCTCAGTGCTCTACACCTCTTGTTCTCCCTGCTGAAGGCATTTTGGTGGAACTAAAGCAAATTTCATTTGCTGGACAATGTATTGATCTACAAAGGCTAAAATAAACCATCTTTTGGGTGTTTGCTTCATTAAGGTTTAAGATTTATTACTGCCGCCCCTTTCAGAGGAACGCTTTTGTGTTCCTAAGGACCGACAGCTAGATTTTGAGCAAATTAGATCTATAAGGAGGTTATAAATATTACCTATTTACCCTAGTTCATAAAATTATGATAAAAGCTTTCACAATTCCTACAAGTACCAGTATTTAAAGAGATGAAAGGTGATGTGATCTACTGGGCAGGTCCTCGGACTGGAACTCTGATTACTCTAATTTCCAACTCTTCCAAAAGAGGAGTGTGCGAGTCACTCCTCTGTTGCAGCTTTGTCTCCTCCCAGTCTCTTGATCTATTTAGACTGTAAGCTCTCAAGGGTCAGTGCAACCATGTCATTGTTAAAAATTCAGGGCCGAGAAGTAAGGCTTTCTCTCCCAAAGTGCGAGCCGAAATGCAAACTGCATCTGCAGAGGGCTGTAAGAGTTACTGAATGCTGCTCTCAGAAGGAGGACACTTCTTAGAGACATGGATCTCCAAGCAATAACTCCTACATACACAGTGAAAGGAAGTCGGGAGAAGAAACGGATGATAAAAGGGGAAGAGACTGTTCAAAGACCAACTTACGAGTGCAGGGCATGGAGGCAGCATCATTTTCGGCTCGGAAAAAACCCCGATCGCAGGTGCAGGAGGTAGAGCCTTCCCAGATGGAGTAGCTGTGAGGCGGGCATTTGGCACAAGCCACATCTGTCGAGAGAGCCTTGTAGTATCCGATTTTGCAAGCTAGATGGAGGAACAGGAAGGGAGAGTGTTACTTGCCCAGGCTGTGATCATGAATTGCTAGCTTACTTATTCAAAATTGAGGCAGGAGACGTTTAAAAGAGATCTAATGATGTCCTTTTAGCCCCAGGTGAAGAATTAGCAATCATCACACTCTTAATGAGTAATCCTGTGTCAGGGGATACTGATTTCTAATTCCAACAAGAGCCATTTTAAAAGCTGGCTTGGAGATGGCAGGAGAAAAATAAAAATTATACTCTTCTATTGACACTGCCAGAAAATCAGCTGCCTCTTTGTGCTCACTGGGGAGTTGCATGTTGCTTAACCCGCGTCCACCTGCATTCACACACACACACACAGCATGACAAAAGGGGTGCAATTGGTTTATTCCATGACCACTTAAGGAATGGCAGCTGACAGTCAGGCACTGCCAATTTTTAAGAGGGAGTGGGACAGGAACCCACTGTGGTTGGCAGCGAGGCCCTCAGCCTAACGTGCCCGGAAATGGCATGTCTCCCTCCTGGCAAGGCAGAATTCATTTGGCTCTTTCTCCCCAAGGGAGGAAGTCAGCAACGCTCTCCCCAGCTCAAAACCAGGGCATAGCAGGAGCTGCACCACTGCCACCAGGTCCCATGCGCAGGTACTAGGCTTTCAGTGACATCATCTTCATAAATGCAGTGCTTATATGAATGGCTACTTTTACATCACTTGGAAAAAACTCATTAACGTCGTTAATAACACATTTTAATTGTGGCTAACAGGTATCTCATCCTAGAAATTTCTCCACTGACTAGAGATAAAAGACCACCGTCACATCACCACTGGCTTTCAGCGCGACAGAGGAGATACCCAGGCACGCGAATGTGTAAAAAGAAAAGATTGTTCCCAGGATCTACTGCATGACTTGCCTGTATCTCATCATTTATCACCTATGCTACTTCCAGGTTGCCCTGCTCTCCACAGGCTGCAGTATGCAGGTCATAAGCACCCGCGCAGCCTGGGATCCCCCCTGTTTCACCCCGTCCCTTTGCCCCTCTCCCTGTTTCCCTCGTTCTGGTAGGAAGCCCTCCGATGGGAAGCGGAGAGGGATTTTAGTACTACATTTATAAAACAGCAAGTTACTTCACTCCTATTAACCAAAGCCACTCATGGAATTTCCTTAATGAGCAATAACTTTATGACGTGCCGCGCACCGTCTGTAAGAGCGCTGGGAGACTGGTCTGCTTTCGCTGGCTGTGGCTGTCACCGGACCAGAGGATCTTATAAAACCACACTGCTCAACTGACTAAGATTTATGTTTCCAGAGTTTACACACTTCACGTTATTAGATAAGGTTCAACTTGCAAGGTGCTTTTTGGCCATGTTTCAAATGGCCTTGGGGTTTCAATTAAAGTCAGAAACCGCAGCTTTGGCAGGAAGAATCATGGGGGTCAAACCCAGCCTCCCCACATCAGAGACAATTAGTCCCTGAACACAAATACAAGCCCACTGGGTACAGCCCATCAGCCGGGCAGTCACAGCACACAAGGCAACTCATGTAAAATAGCTTATTCTGCTTGTGATGAGAAGGGAGAGGGAAAAGCAGAGAAGAGGGAAAAGGGAAAGGACCCAACGCATGGAAAAATACCTTTCCTTTTTTTTATATGATTTGCAATATCTGCTGAGTTGTGCTATCACTACATGTCTTCTTGGGCCTGATTTAACAGCGGCAGCAGTCAAGACAGATGCTGATCTGAGATATTCCCAGTTTTCATCGTCACAGCTCAGATGTGAAATGCACCTAACCCTGCATATGACCAGGACAGACACCAACAGGCAGGCTCTTGCCGCCATATAGAAAGACAAGGCAGGGAAAAACAGAATACAAGAGGAGACCAGGCTGACTGCTCTTACCCATGAAATTCTTTTTATTATTCACTTTTTTAAAAAAATAGAACATGCAAACTCTAACACTGTTAACACAAACATCATAGTTCACAGGTAATATTAAACAAAAAGATGCCTTTAGCATCTTTCCAGTATTAAAATACTTAGATGATAAACATTCAGGGACAATGCTAAAGATCCTACTCAGGCTACAACATGCTGTTGGAAAGGCAAGAAAATGTCACAGGTAAAGATTTTTGAGACCATTCCTCCTCCTCACTGTCTTTTCAGTTTGAAAGAGAATAGATGGATTCAGCAGGTACGGCAAGGTCAACAGTGTGTAATTCAAGGATCTCCCCCCCCTCGTTTCAAGCACTGTATTTTGTTTTCTACTATATTAAGCCAAGATCATTAATATTTCAAGACCTGAAGAAAGCTTTTCAAACACAGTGGCTGCTCCTAAAGCACACAGAGCCATTTTCCTTCAAAACTCGACTCCCAACCACATTAGTTTCATTCAGTTAACATGCTCAGAGATGCGCCACATTTCAGCATGTGGCAGCAAAGGACACAAGAGAATGTGTGCAACGTGCTGCCCTTACGAGCTCTGCAGTACCGTCACTTAACAACCCCAATGTAATCCTGTAAAAGCTGTTCTTAGCATGAAGCCCTGCTGACACACCTACTACAACCAGCGCCTAGTAAGGCTACAGATGGGCTTTTTTTTTTTTTTTGGAAAGTTAATGATTTAGTAGGCAAACAAAAAGCCTGTACAGAACCTGTTCCCTGCAAGCCTTTATTGCTTGCTCAGGACAAATCTTCATGTGGCTGCTTTTCTAGGAAGGATTTGCTGGGTGAGACCTGGCATGAATGAGGTTCTTACACAGCTTTCGAAAGATACCATTGTAAAAAGATTAGTTCACATGTGCAATGCAAACTTTGGATTCAGTTCCTCAGCTTTGCCTTAATTAGTTCTTTCTGTTAGGTTTTCTTTAAAAAAAAAACCCCATCTTTTCTTGCATTCAGATCACCCACAAGCATAACAAGGTTACAATCATCTGCACCAGATCCAGGGGAAATTCTCAAAAAAAATATTTTCAGCATGAAAAAGCTCACAGTTTTTCTTCAGAACCAATCACACTGATTTTAAGTGAACATCAGCTTGAAGTAATTATGCTGATATCTTTGAGTTCTAATGTTAAAATCTGTTTAGTTTCTACTTCTCCTAAAGTGAGACAGGATTTGTCCAATATTGCTGGCCATTACTACATGCCTTTTTTTTTAGTTTTCCTTTTTTTTTAATTTACCAGAATGTTGTGTGTTAAAACCACAACAACTGCTCTGAAGGATTATGGACTTTCAGTCAAATCTGGATTTAAACTTTCTTAAGCTGTTTTTCAAACTCCATTTTCTCATTAAAACCTGATTTCTCAGATTCATGGCTTTCTTAAAAAAAAAAAAAATAGAATACAAGTGTGGGCTGGAAAGCCTGCTTTTGCTTGGTCTCTCCAAATGTTGAATTTTCTATTAGAAAATTTCATGCAGCAATTTTAGAATTTAAAAACTCATCTTGTAGCAGATGAGCACATTCTATTTAGTCACAGCTACAACAAAATACATGTATTAAATTGGGTTTAACTATTTTACCAAAGCATCGTGTTTTTCTGATGGAGGGGGGGAAATCTTTTTAAAAATTACTCTTGCAAATGTAAAGTTGTTAAAAAAGAATCCCCCAGTGCTTTCTCTAAGTTCTCTTTATCCAACAGCAATAAGTCTTTCCATCAGAGCTTGGAAAAGACTTGAAACACTTAATAGTTCTTCTTCCTAAGAAAAGTGTAATGTCTTGCAAATGTTTGGATAAAGAAACCACCCCAATCTCCCTGTTGACAAGTTCTTACATCATTCAAAATGCAGCGCATGTCTTAAATCTCAGGGAGCTCGATGCGAAGGCTTTGGCAGTGCCATGGAGGCAGAGCTTTGCCTGTCACCCATGCGACAGCTAAGCGGGACTCTGAACCAGGGAGGGAAGGGTCTCTGGAGCCTGGTGGGGCTGGCTGAGCCCTAAGGAGAAGATGGACCAGGGAAGGTCCGAGAGCCAGCCCTGAGCTGGCACCACTGGGCAGGAGCTCTGACCGCAGCTCTGGCAACCAGGGACCAGACGAAAGAGTTTCTACCAGCTGCCTCGGCCTCTGCTGGAGCGTAGATTACCCATTTCCAGATCAGGAGCTAATAACAACAATGGGGTGAATAAACAACCACAGAAACATGGCTTTGCTCAAGTAAATCTAATTTAAGTCAATGAACTTAGAAGAAAATTTGACATAGATGCTGTGACGTTCCGATGTGCAGCAGAAGGGACTCTGGGGACGGCAGCGCTGCACGGGGGAGGTGCAGAACCGGCACAGGGATGCCGGCCTGCCAAGCCATCGCTGTACAGACTGCCACGCTGAAGGCTGCACTCTCAGCTGAGTTCTGCAAGGAGAGAGCCCTCAACCAGGACAGGATCAGCAACTGAACAGAAACCAAACTCCCACTGTATCCCTCCTATCCCGAAAGGGACCAGCACACCACTGCCAACGGTTATCAATACAGGCAAGTGAATAATATAGCTAAAAATCTGTGGAGTTAGCTAGAATTCCAGAAACCATGCATTTAATACTCCCTGGGTTTTTTTAGCAGAAATATTGGCTATATACTCATGAAAATTTTAGGATTCCTTGAGATGCAATTTTGACTCAAATCTCCCTCCACACACAACAGAAGAGGGGGGATTTTTTTTTTTTAAGTTAATTATTATAGCCAACTTCAATTAAAAACCCTGAAATAGTGATCCTTGTGAAATGAGCAAAGATATTTCTGTGTCAGGCTTATAAATCTAAATGAGAAAAGAAATTTGTGTTTAAAGACTTGAAAAAATACTTTGGTAGTTTATTTCAGGTCTCACAGCACTGGCTACTTTTTCTTCAGCTCTTCCCTGTCTGGCAATATTTTAAACTCATGTTTTAACTGCTCCCTTAGGAACAAAAAGTTACGTTTATTTTTCCCTTCTAATGTTCCTATTCTTTAAGAGGATGGATTTTCTCTCTCAGATTGTAACAAAACCACATCTGCCATATAAGTAGGCAGCATCTCCTCAGCTCTCTTTTACTGTTATTACCATTTCTGAACAGATTTTTGTGTGTTAATTATAGAACTCAATTGTTTGGATAGTCTCTTTTGATGAGCTTTCTGCCCTGCACCATGAACCCCTCTGTTATTGTACAGCTGTTTCACTTCCAAATGCTCATCAGGGTTTTCTAATTGTCAAGCTGTCCCAGCGACTAGTTCTTTTGACCTAGAAGTCAAAGAAAGGGAGTCACCCTTGTCTCCCCGACATGAATACCACAGGAGTCCCAGTGGCCCCCCTAATACCTACGAGACAATGCCTTTCCAGATCATTGCCACTACAAGCATAATTGGGTTTTGGGTGAAATTAGAAGATTTTAAATAGAATGAATTAATGAGATTCTTGTAAAATTAAGTCGTTCTCCTGGTCCAATCTAATTACTCACTGTAATGTCCCTGAGGATGATAAATAAGGATCCTTAGAATCAAGAAGGGGGGAAGGGGGAAAGTGGGAGGCGGGGGGAAGCTTTCTCTTGAGCCTTTCTTAAAAGTCAAGTTGTAGACTTTGATACAATGTACCATACGCTGTTTCCACATAAGGTCAGATCCCTTTGATGTCCTGGCTGCAGGACTGCTACACTCTAAAAGGAGTTCCCCATCCGCAACTCACATCTCTGAAAAGAAAAACTGTTTCTACACACTGAGGGTGTATTTCTGCTGCACAAATGGCATGAGGAAAACAAATCCCACTGGGGAAGGGCCTAGACTGATTCAGAGCACTTCCATTCCACGTCTGGGTACACACCTGGGAAGTCCAAAATAGAAATACGGGGACCTGGGAGCACAAATGTACTATGGTATCAAATCCAACCCCTGCTTAGGCCACACTTGCAGGTACATATACAGACCTCCTGTGCAAAGCCACACCATAAACTGAGCGGAGAAGCTTTTCACACAGCCCATCTGAACAACCTTGGAAAAAACAAACCAGACATCTTTTGTTACTTGTTTCCCTAGTGTAGCAACAAGTCCACAGCTTGTGCTGTGGCTTGCTTTTCCCTGAAGACCCTGGACTGAGTGCATGATGACAGGAGAGTTGCAGCCCTGGCAGGAGCGCAGGACAGCACAGCCACCCCGCACTGCCCACAGGCAAGCCCCTCTGCTGAGCTGTGCGGCAGGGACCACAGGTCTGGCAGCCAGTCACTGCAGGTGATGCAACCCCACTGCTACTGCTCACCTTGCACCCTCATCGCCCCAGAGCCAGCTGTGGCCCTGGACAGCCCAGCCTGTGTGCCAGGCAGCTGCAGCTTAGCTGTCACTCCGCTGCCTAGAGGTTCCCCTTCCCCAGCACAGTGAGAGGAGGGTAGCAGGCACCCAGCCCCTGGAGAGCACAGGANCACCCCCCCGCCCAATTGGGGTCATGCTGCAGCAGGAGGCAGCCACGCAGCCACGTGCTGAGCTGTCCCCTTCCAATCTGTGCTGAGGGAGACCCTCGCAAGGCCAAAGGCCACATCCTCCAAGAGAGACCTTATCTGGCTGCTTGCTTCCCAATGCAGTAATTCTAAATGTTAGAAACAGATGCTAGGCACGTGGTCTCCAGCTGCACAGCACCACCGAGGCAACTCTCCATCAGCCACCTGCAGCCACCACTGCAGGAGGACTCAGTCGTGCTGGACCAAACCACCATGGCAAACAACTGCAGACAGCAGGATGAGGAAGAGAAGGCCACATCCCAAGGCAGTGGCTGCAGGCAGTCACAGCAATACTCTGAAACCTTTGCAACCCAACAGTGTGCTGCCTGGTTTGCATCCATGGTGAGGTAATGATCATCTCATTGACAGGTGGCTAGATTTTTACTTTTTTGGCTCCTAGGAGACAAGAAGTTCAATTCTCTACTTCGGTTGCAAAAGTTGAAAGACGTGAAGATCAAGTAGCTAGAGAGATCTCTGGTGTGGAAATCAATCATGATCACCATCCAATGTGTCTTCTTGAATCCTCAGAAGGGGAAGAGTGAGGCCCACATGTGGGCTTCTTCACCGCCCTGCTGGGAAGCAAATTCCTGAACAAGCCAAAATCTGCTCCACTGCACTCAGGGCTTGAATTATTAATTTTTTTAAAATATACATGAAGTCCAGTGAAATGAACCAGGAAGAAGAAAGTCACTAGCCCCACAAAGGGCACAAACACAACAGAACAGGACACCTGATATGGCAGTCTGTCAAAGAGAAAGCCACAGGCACAAAGCCGCCAGGTATACGACTCAAAAGCTAGAATGGCCTGTTAATCCCTGCCAAGGAGGTCCTAGCCAGCTGGGGATCATTTTCTTGAGACAGCCTTCGCAGCCAACTGCCAGACACTGTTAGCATGCAGCCCTGCACTTAGACACTGCATGGTGTGGGGACAGACTCACAGTACCGCTGGCATCGTACTGCTTCCAGGTCCTCTCTGTAAGGACGGAGTTTGTATTTTTGGAGTGCTGCTCCTAAGCAGTTTAAGTTCTCCAGGGTTTTACAGAGAAAAGCTATGCTTGTGTTCTACAGAAACTTTTCAAACCAACTTGTATCTCCTACAAAAGAAATGTAATTAGGCTGATAACTGAATCATTTAAAAAGCTGAAACCTACTGTATCAGTCACCCTTCTCTAAGGAAAGTAGACACTCAAAAGCATAAAGAAAAAAATACACGTACAATTCATATGTTAAATAAATTCAACAAACATATATGTGCCAAAGCCCAAAAGTGAAAAATTAGCTTTTATTCTTAGTAACTATTACAGATTATTCTGAATTTTGCTGATAGATCACAACTGCTAAAAAAAACCCCTCTCAAAAATATACAAACTTGAGAATCTCGTATTTCTGTGAATTGATAATAACAGCTTACACATGCAATACCCATCTCTGCTGTTTGGGGGGGGGAAAGGAGGGAGGAATAGCTGTGGCTAAGTGTGAAATTTTCCACACCATGATTGCTGCTATCTTTGCCAGTGTCCTGATCCTGAATTAGCACTGTCAACACGGCCTGCATACGCTGCATCCAGGCCCCTGCTAGAAGGGTCAGCTGTAAAGTCTCATCATGACACCCTAAAAGCAAAACCAGCCCCTGGACAGAAAATTGCTGCACTAGGTTTTGGTCTGAAATTAAAACAAAAAAGAGAAGGCTAAAAATTCATGGTCTGGGTGAAATAATGCCTCGCTGATAAAATCCAACCACCAGAGTGCCTTTTCTCAGTGAGAAATCAGCACTTTCCACCAGGAATGAAAAATCCCAATCTGCTCTGCTCTCTACAGGAAGATATTTGCTAGGACTGGCACTCACAGGCGCAGCGGCCAGTGCTGCGCCAGCAGGAATGGCAAGGCCTGTCTGTCCGTGTCTCAGGAGGTGTCCCTTCCTTTCCCAGCAGCTGTAGGACCCAATTGGGCAAAGCCCCAAAAGCATGCATAGAGTCACATCCCTCTTCATTAGAGCTGTTCAACCGGGTAGTCGGCACCTCTGCTGCCCTGGTATGATAAAGCCCTTTCTTCTCAGGCACGGACACTGAATGGCCGTGCCCTCTTTCCGTGCAGAGTACTAAGGTTGTGAGCAGCTTGTGCAAGTGCTAAGAGGATCTTTAAAATATTACTGCCCCAGTCAAGTGTTCGGATGTTCTCCATTTCAGAGCGCTCAAGCTGTCACTGTGTTCCATCACAGACTTCATCTAACTTCAGAAGTTTAATCACCTTTATACAAGCTGTGAGATTTAAGAGATGAGTCAACTAATCAGTTTCAAATAATTACCCAATTAGAAAAACAAGTTGATGGTTTCCCTGGAACAGAAGCAGCACGAGGACAATCACAAAATTAACAGGTTTTTAAGCAAACCTAGGAAGTTAAGGGGGGTTTTAAATGAAGGGGAAAAAAAACCTCAAAAACAAACCCACAGAGAAAAATCGTGATTGTTCTTTAAGCAACTAGATTTTACAGGGGAAAAAAAAAATAAAATCACTACTGAAGTTTTACAATATACTCCAGTGAAAGCTGATTAATCAGCCTGAATCTCCACATTAACAAACCCTAATCCTCTTGTCAGGAGACCTGCTTACAAGCTCCTCTCCCCAGTTTGTAAGAGCACTGATGGGAGCACAGATCTCTATCTCAAAGCACAGTCCAGCCAGCCTGGGATTATCTCTCATCTTCTAAATCTTAACAGCTCTATAGAAAGGCAATTAAACTTCCCAAGTTAGATAAGTCTGTGATAGAGCACAGTAGCAGCTGGAGCAATTTGGCATGGGAAGGAAGGTCTAATGCATAGCTCCTGCGTTTTAGTTTTAAAATGCCCATTTGCTCCCAACACAAGCATCAGCTCAGTGTCCTGGACTTAGAAAGTGCACACGTAAGGTATTAAAGAACACCCAACATGTTATTTTCTGTAATTTTAAAAGTGCTTGTATTTTACACATGTTAACGAGACATTGCAAGTTGGCTGAAATAATTATTACTTAATATCCTTTAACGAATTCTCTATTGTCAAAAATTGTGGACTGATCCTGCAGATAAATCCTTTAATGCTGCCTCCTTTGTGCAAGTGGAATTTCGCTCTGCAGCAGAACCCAGCATAGCTGCAATGTTCTCTGCTACCATCTGAACCAGTATCATGTCTGTGATGGAGCCACGTCATGCCAGCAAACTAAAGACTACAGTGTTTTTCTGGGCTCTTTTATTCTTGGGTTAACTGTGAACAGCCTGGAACAGAGTTCTAACTCGGATCTCTGGAGCTGTAGCAAGATGCCTTAATATGGTTTAATTATCACATTCTCTCCAACTGTCTGTATGACATTATTATTACTAAAAAATTAAGGAAAAACTGCACCCTATTTTGGCCTCCCCAGAGAATTGCTTTACACAAAGGTTTTGGAAGATGCCTAAATATAGACAGTTCTGTGGTGAGATCTGGGTCTATGTGAGATAACAACTCTGCACTATTTTTGACGGTTTAACAAAGATGCTGGGAACACAATGGCTTCAAACAAACACTGCTTTGGCTCTCCTCAGCACTACAGAAAATAGATGGAGGTGCTTCTGAGAGACTCCCATCAACATCACTGTAAAAAACTATCAATCCTCTACTAAGTAGAACATCAATCAAAATAGTGGCGTGCAAATCATGATCCATTAAGTACTTCACACTTGATTACCCATGACATTTTAGAGAGGGTCATACATTGATGAGTTGCTTCTTTCTTCTTTGCCCTTTCGTATTTGGTGTGCGGGACCACTTTCAGATCATTACCAATGCAAAGTTTAGCAGGAAGCTTACTTTCAACAAGAGGAAAACAGCAGCTCAATTATGTGTCCGTTTCTCTTTGAATTTGCTCAAGCTCTATGTTCCTTTATTCTGCACAGTGCACACCTTTTGGATATGGGGCACACACAGGTCTAAACGCAGCATTTGCTACCAAGGACATTCTGGAAGTGACAAAGGAAGACTCAGACCACCCGGGATTTCTCGACATAGCTTTTTTTCCCTTCACCCCTGATTCTACCCTAGATGTGAAAATCAGGCTGAAGATTTTCCCCCATTGGGCTAACAGCTCCAAGCATACAGGGAGGCATCCAGAAGGCATCCTTCTACATTTGTTCTTACTTATGGCCTGATGTCTCCCAACAAGGTGTCATCCCACAGCTTCAGGGGAGACAGAGAAGGTCCCCCAGGTCTCATTCCTGGCTCTGTCACAGAGGCTGGGGACAGCTTGCCTGACCTTCTCTGGCATTAATGGACACAGCATGTATCACAGTACTAAGAGGAAATTCCATTAATTTCCTTCCCAGCTGGTCTGGCCTCACCATCCGCTCATCTCCCTGCAGACCACGGGAGGTTCCCCAATGTGGATGATGCTTTCTCACAGGGGTTAATGGCAAGAAAGAAGCGGGGAGCAGTGGAAGAGAAAGCAAGACTGTTCCTTTGGATCCTCTAATTTCAAGGGTGTAACTTGAAATTACACAGACACCCAGAGCATAAACTTCAGTATCAGCCTCAGTTTATCCACTTGAAAAGTGGCAATAAAATTCACAATAGATACATCTAAAAGCTGTTGTGACGTTTAATTAAGCAATAAATGCATATAGAGCACTTGGAGATCTCCAGATAACAATACACGGAACAAGAGAGGAGGTCATTACTTGTGATGAAATAAAATCTCATGGCAACAACCCCACATGCTCAGCAGGGAATATCCAGGGCTGTCTCAACTCTCCTTTTACAGCCTTGGCAGAGGAAGCTTGTGGAGACTGTTTACCTGCTCTTTTGCATCACAGGTTTTGGCAGGATGTTCGAGAGGATGCAGAGAAATGCCTGCATGGGCTGAGCGCTCAGAGCTGTGAAATACAGTCCCTGTTTAAAAATCAAAGAGCAGGGAATCTGCTCCTGTCAACAAGCCTTTCAATAGAGAAGAATAATTTAGCAAGAATAGGTGAAATCTCCCACCTTAGGGTGATCTGGGTGGCTGTGAGGAGAAACGCGTTTTGGCAGTTCCCACATTCTTTTGTCAAACTTCTGTTGTCTGGGAAAGAGTGGAGTGCCAGAAGCCCTTGCAGGTGAATACTTTGGCAGTTTCAAGTTCACTTGATTCACAGTGATAGCATGTTTATCTAGATGTTTGGAAAGTTATTAATGAGATCAGCAAATCCTTTCCATGTATAAATTATAAATCACCTTCAGCAATGCCATGTAAATTACCAAGTCAAGTGAGAACATGCTTATTTATCTGTGACAGTCTTTTATCACCAATAAATAAAAGAATGAGAGAGGATTATCTGGGGAGAAGCGTATCGCTCGTAGCAGTGAATCACAATCTGTTAGGTCACGAACAGACACACGGGTGCACAGAAACCCCTGTTAAGTTGCACATCACGACATCCTGAAGGAGATGCCAGCAGTGGCACTGCACCAATCCGGGAGGAGGAGTAGGGAAGCAGGAAATTGCTGTCCAGGCTGCACTACTGACCCTTTTCAGGGGCACTCAGAAAGGTTCCACCATGCTGGTGCATCAGCACTTGCTCTGCAGAGAGTAGGTATCTCCCCAAGTCTGCACTTGACAACTCCTGGCACCACACCTCTTTGCAGAGTGATGGCAGGGCACTGGATGTACAGAAGCTGGTTATGGGGACCTGTTTTAGCAGTCCCACAACCAAGAGATTCAGAAAAGGAACCAGTTTTACAAGTGGCTGCTGTGAGCTCAGGATAAGAAGAATTACAATTTAAACCAGACTTAGCTTTTAAATCCTCTCCTATCCTGAATTCACAAGACACATCATGCACTAATTCCTTTTAGCTGATGTATGGTATCTTTATATCACAGCTCTGCCAATCCATCTTCAAGGTCCAGATAACACACAGACTTCCAATGCAGCTGGTGCATAGGGTTTGGCCTGGCTGTGCAATGGGCATTATCACCTGGTAACATGTGAAAGTAGGGCTGTTTACGGAGGCAGCCACTTGAGGAATGCTTTAAGCCAGGCCTTTCTTCAAGAGTTCTGCACAAAGTCTCCCTTTGTATGAGAAGGTACATATAAAAAACAAACAAAAAAAAATCCTGGGGAAAAGAATTCCAGAAACTGATGTAAGGCTTGAACAAAAATACTTGTGATAGGCCACTCCTCCCTCAGCTTAGCCTTTGTCAGGCAGCTCCAGGGAGGCTCTCAGCAGACATATTAGTGAGCTGGTGGAATCGACGAATTATGAGAGGGGTGGCAGAGGCCCTTTGGGTTGCTCCAGGTGAAGCATCCACAGTATGAATTCATCCATACTGGAGCAAACCTGCGCTGGCTGAAAGCTTACACAGTGGAGTGCTTATTGCTCCTGTGGGAGATGGAGCTCATGCTCTGGGCACATGCCGTTTCAAGGCAAGACTGGCTCCACACGAAGAGGAGCAAGCCCACACCTGACCCCATCGCTAAAGGAAATTGAGATTTGTCGGGGGATGGGTTAATGCTAGCCAGTGCTGATGAACAAATGGCAGGTGCCCTCCTGCTCTACACAGGAATCTCTGAAGGGCAGTCCCATCCCGGGCAGCCAACCCCAGTGGGGTTTGCCACATCACCCTGAGCCTGCCGCGCCCATGGCCCCACCAGAGCAGGTGCCTGGAGGGCACAGCTCACGGGTTGGGATACAGGTCAGGGGACAGCCCAGCCTGCAGAGCCTTTACCCCGGCAATGGTGACACACGAGAAGAAAAGCTTCCTCTCAAATTCCTGCTGGATGTCACACAGCTGCTAATTAGGAGAAAGTGACAAAACAAACACAATTTTGCTTCTAATCTGGAAAAGCATCCGTCTACGACAAAACTATTGGCAAATAAACAGAACAATAACATCCCATCTTGGCTCAGAGGCCCTCACAGCTGACATGATAAAGCTATTTATTCAAGTATCTACACGATACGTAAATTAGTGCAAGATAATAAACAAAGAAATTAATTGTGGTAACCATGGAGCTATTCAGAAATGGCCAAAAGCACCACTGACTTCAGTCCAGGCCACAAAAATTTACTCTAGGAAAGAAACCTGGCAGCAAGTCTCATCGAGGCTTCACATGCTCTGGAGCTGGAGTGTGACTCACGTCCGCCCCGATCACCCCACACTTTTCCCAATATGATAAGTTATCAGTTTATAGTTCTTCTGAGCGCTACTTTAATCTACTCTCACGGTGCCATATCAAGACTTAATTTTGCCTCAACAATTAACCGAATGTTATCAGCAGCATCCAAATTGCATCTAAGATAGCTTGGAGCATGCAAGGCCATCTATTTTCAGCACACATCTTTCACTTTTCAAGAGATTCCACGTTCACACAGAGTTTCACTTCCAAAGTTCAGTCGAACAGACCTGATGCAGACACATTCCCCTTTTTCTCTCTGCCTTTGTCAACTATCAGTGGATTAATCCTAGATTAGAGAAAACCACCCTGCAAAACTTCCCTGCCTTCCCAGTGACTATCAAGTTTTATACAGCACCACACAACTACAGATGATGATCCTCACAAGCAGTCCCAACAGCCACCTCTGGTCACCAGCAACTTCTCCCCTGCCCCACACAAAGGTTACTTGCACTCTGCCTTTGACCACCAAAACCAAGTTCACTGTGAATCTGTTCAGTTGCCCCAGACAGAAGTCCCCCAATGACCACCATCTGCTTGAATTTTCAAGTCCATCACTTGATTATCAAAATCTTTATTAGTATACAAAAAAAACCATAACAGAACCTGTTCTTTCAAAAGCTAATGTTCAAGTCAGCATACTAGTTTTCCACGTTCATTACCTGCAATAACTTAACACCGTTTCTTGCCTGAATTCATTCATTAAGAAATAAACAAACCCAGGATTTTCTAAGAGAACCAAAACATGGAATTTGTACGCAATCAGAATTGAGGCATTTAAGCAGAGCAGGAGGAAACATGCCAGCTACAGTGAATTAGTGATGCCGTTTATTTTCTAGATGGATTTTTCCTTTGTGAAGGTGCAGCAGAACAGCAGCCACTAATGGGTCAGTAAATTCGCACTGTGCCAGGCACAGCCCCAAATGTATGAGATCAGCAAGTAACCGGGGGAAGAGAGGAGATGGCTCTTTCGCTCTATTTTATTCTTCTGCATTTGCTTACGTTTCATGAACGTGCCACTTAAAATTATTTTTATAGGTTGTGCCCAACTCATCACAGGACACAAGCCATCTTTTCAAAGACACGTATGAATCGCCTTTGTCAACAGTAAGTGGGTTTTGACGTTGCAAACGCTTAGTGACTTTATCCTGAAGCACACAAAGAGAACTGCTCATCTGCAAAGTAATTTTAGGGCTTCAGAAGAATACGGGGTTTGAATATCTAAAGGAGAGCAAATTCTAGGCATAAGTTAGATGTCCCCTACTCAGGTTGCATTAAAACAACAAGAAAAGAAAGAAAGTTGCTCCTACATGGGAATGTTACACTGGACTCACCCACAGCTCTAAAACCTACCTCACCAAGACCCCTGGGTGAAGGGCCTCCCAGCTCCATGGAGGTGACACAGGAGCCTCCCACCCAGGGCTGTGCCATGGGCAGGGGTCTGGGCAGGGCTCCTTCCCCACCACACACCAGACCGTTGGATAGGGGCCCAAGAAGTCAAGTCCAGAAGACAGAGCAGCTGCCCCGGTATATTAAAAAGTTTCCCAGAACTGCTGTTAAGGAACAGCCTCAGCATCTGAATACTTTAATAGTTACCTGAACATTCACAGAGCTGCGCTGACTCATAAGCCAACTGCATTCAAAATTCTGCAACTGGGGATTAAACGTGCTGCCTCAGAGCTTGTCCACCTTGTTATACACACAGAGCCCATGACAAAAAGCATTTGCAATTCAAAGCACTCACACATTCAAGGTCAGAGTTTTCCAGTTTCAAGAATTCTTCCTAAGTGCAAAGTCTAAAGCACTGATACCAGCAGACTGATTTTTTTTTTTTAGCGTCTACCTCAAGAAAGCAAAGATGAAGGCAATCATTATTTCAGCTTCTTGAGGGGGACTTCCCTGTCAGTGTGCGTTAGTGACTTGTTAAACAAAATGTTTTGCAGTAAATCACATGGAAATGTGAACTCAGCAAATGCCAGAGGCAATGACAGGCGGATATAAATGAGAATTAGGAAGGTGTGTCCGGATGCTTGAGGTATGAGCCATGATAAAGTGCTTGTGAAATTTCACCTGCCCGGATTGGGACAGAGGTTGTGGCCTTCAGAGGGGAAAAAAAAAATCTCAGATGTGCTAATTAAAAATAAAACTGTATGTCTGAACAGACATCCAAATACTCCAGCCTCAGCAGGGAATAAAACCTAGAGATTTTGGGAATTAGTCTGAATCAGACCTCATTAAATGGTCACAGCAACGCTGGAGAAAGACAGTACAAGCCAGTGGTTACTGCAAGCACCTCTTCAGCTGGTAAGATGACTGTGTTCTTTTCACACAACCATTCATTTGCACTCACAGGCATCTAAAACGGACTTAGCAGATTTCTATTCACCTTCTCTGAGCTGCTTTTGACTTTTTAGAAAATATACGGAACTGATAACAATCCTCGCAAATTCTGACAGACATATATACTTTAGCTGGTTAAATGTTTAACATTAACGATGCCCATTACCATCACCAGCAGCTAGAGGTGACTAACAAAGAACATGAAATCACATTACTGTATTCAGCAAACCTTCAGAAAATGCTACTTTTCACAGTCAAAAATAGCATACATACCTTACCAACCCAGATTTCATCAGCCCGTTCTGTCAGCAGTAAAAGCTGTTTTCTAGGCCAGGACATTTTCCATTAATGCAATCTGATTTGCCACTGCATTTTTAGAAAGCTAAGGTGAATGTGTGATACTGAGAGAGGGCGACTGGTAATCCAGAAACGAGAAGTCTAAAGCTTCTCATGTAGGGCAAGGTCAAAGAACAGCTGCCTGAAGAAAACCCCACGCACAGAGACTCGAATACCATATTGTACCTGTGTATTCCCAGGAGCTTTTCCTAGGGATACTTCAAATAAACAGTAACATACTTTCTCAACAAATGACTGGAAAATGTGGAGATAATGACTTCTCAGATGGCTTTGTTATAAATGCGTCACCTGGGTAGTTTTATCTCCCGCACTAGTTGATCTGATTATTGCTCCCATTATTCCATGTGTTATATCTGCTCCTAGTAACAGAGAGAAGAAAACAAACCAAAACACAATACTATTTTTGAAGCTACAATGTAATAAGTTACCTAGGATAAAATCCTGCCTGCCTGTTTCTAACACCTGTGGTACTCCATAGCAGTAGCGACAAAAGAGCTGGTGGTGGTTTTTGATAGAGACAACTGTCATTCGTAAGGTACCGACCAGCTAAAAAAAATTAACAAGCACCATAAAGCAATTAAAATCCAAAGTGTAAAGTAGATGTAATGACTCAACAGCACGATCACTACACTCATAAAACCAGCCTAATAACACACGGTCTGAGTCTCTTCACATTGACATCAACATCATTTTAAGTAGGAAATTGAAATTCTCATCATTAGTGGAGTTTCACTGACACGAAAGTTGTAAGGCAGGAGAAGCAGACTCAAGAGCTGTGCACTGAGAAGACACATGAGGAACTGTGCTAAATCCCAGTGTGGTTACTGTAGGCGTCACTTCACAGGCCAGAGGCCAGCTAGCAGCAGTTTGCTGCACGATCTGTGCAGTATGTGTTGTTTTATCAAAATCTCTCTCCAAAGACAAGTAAATAGGCACTGTCACTCTCATCTTAAAGTCAAAGCACATCCTTCCTGGCTGTGGAAAAAAAAGCCTGGAATTACAGCCTAAATATTCTCCAGTGGGTTTAAAGGTAAAATAACCAAACATCCCACCCTCGAACTGCAGATGGGAAAGAAGAACATGTAAACTCCCCATTTCTGCATTTTATACCTGCCTCATTACTGGCAGGACAGCCCTCCTCCCTCCACCCCCCCCCTTCTGCAGTGGCAACAGTAATTGTGCTTACAACTTGTATGTGATTCAGACTTGGAAGATCATTCTCATTCTAGACTTGTACTCAGTTGAAAAGTTTCAGAGCTGTTGTAAGACCCAGTACAATTAAACAACTGTCCTTGGTCTCCCAGATAACAAGCAAGGCTTTTTTAGTGTTTTAAATAATCAGTATGCATTCCATGCATATTTAAGGAAATCTTTGTATCGTTTCTTTACAAAGACAACTTTGGCCCCCACAAGAGAGGCTAGGCTGTTCATGGTCTTAGGTAACAAGGAGTATATTAATTGGGCAATACCTCACACTTACTTTGGAATGCTAATCTGGACAGACCCCGGTTCTCCTGGCACGGCCTGGTCACTCTGTAGGCTGGTGGCAGTGCATCAGGAACACAACAGCATGTTTGCAAGGTGAACACTCAGGTGTATGGCTTGACCAGCACCCACAAACTTTGATGGGTGGAGATTTAACAACCTGCTTTATGTGCCAGATGTCATCGATAGGTTGTGATCAGCTTTTAACTTCAAATGGAGGAATAGAGTTAAAAAATTAACTAGGTACTCCCTGCCACTATCTGTCACCAAGACTCTGACAGGAATGAAGCGGCTATTAGTAATCGCTTATGCAGCTCATATCAAAGTTAGCCCTCGAAAGAGCCCATGCTACACAGTAAACTGGGGCACCACCTGCCTTCAGAAAATGCAAGCAGGATGTTTAAGCAAATGAATCAGAAACCTACACAGCTTGGGCTTGAGCAGCGGTGCTCAAAGCAGCCAAGGATTTGCATGGATGCAGCTACACCCTTCCCTCCCGCTCCCCTTGAAGCCCGCCCCGAGGCTCTGCCCAGAGCAAGGCCTGCAGGAAACCTGGGGAGGGAAAGTCCAGTGCAGCTCAACCACTACCCTGTAGCACAAGGCACCAAAGGGAAGCAGAGCAGAACCTCTCTGAAGTCAGAGATTGCTCACAGAGCCCACAGGTCCAGGATTAAATGAGGCAGCCTCATGCTTCTGATGTGTGCTCCTTGGCTTCACAGGGCCATAAAACCTACCCAGGCCCCTTCCTCCTTCGTCATACTTGGGACTGCAGGTGCTGACTCAGCACAGCCTCGTGGGAAGAGGCAGGTCTTTACAGCGCTTCCAAATCCACCCTTTAGCAAAGCCTGATCCACAGCCCCACTCCTTTTCTCTCTCAGTATTTTCCAAATGGGGACCAGTATTAGGCAAATACCTTGCTCTCCTTAACAGTTTAAATACCTCATTTTGCCCAGCTTATTTTGTCCCAGTACAGCCAGCAACGATGCAATACAGCTTACATTACCTCCCCTCCTATATTGCCCCTTACATTGCTCTTTCTCAAAAGAAAACTTTGTTAAACCCCACAAAATAACTGCAGAGAACCCTAAAGATCCTTTTCTCCTTTCAGCACTTCCCACTGACAACAGACCAATACTTTGGTGACTCGCATTGCTAAGAGTTGAGTAATCACACACCGGTCTACAGAAGACCACTTTCGTTTTCAGATGAGTTGCTTCTTTCTTACACACAGACCGATACCCAGGAGCCCAGCCAGCAGCTCCAGAAGCCCCATCAGAGCAAGCACCTTGCAGGACAGGTGAGCTCCGGGTTCCTCGGGCATGGGCCCGGATGGAGGAGAGGCAGCGCAGCTCAGGTGGGGACTGTCAGCACCTCCGTTCCTCTGACACATCTTCCCTCACTGCTTGCACTGTCACAGTTGACCCCAGCCCTTATTTCCTGTTACTCCCTTCCAGTTGCAATGACATTCCCAGCAAGAGCTTTAAATAACAGCCTGGGGTACGGAGGCCGTGACTAATTCTTTACATTTCCAGTCATACGCGGTGATCTCCTAACAGGCAACAGCACTGACAAGCCCTTCCTGCAATACCCTGTTTAAGCAGACGTTTTTCTGTGGAAAGGTGTTCCTAATCATATCTTAGGGCAATTAGAAACCCAAATGTTTTTTCCCTTTCTCCTCCCAGTCCCCAGCTGGCTGTGCCCTTGAAGCACAGCCACCATGCAGCAGGACAGGTAGGGCCAGCTGCCCCGGGGAGCGAGGAAGCAGGATGGGTGAAGGCCCTCGGCACAAGTCCCCAAGGGACCTGACTTCAGCTGAACCTACTGGGATTCGGCAGCATTGCCCCACAACTGAGAGTTCAGGCAGAAATGGCTGTGTCAGGAAAGGACAAAACTAAACAGATAACTAAGACAGACTGATTTTTACATGGGGAATAGCATCCCAGGGATCAGGGCAGACGACAACTTGAGATGTCAGTGTGCTGCCCCCAGAAGTGCTTGGTGTTCTTCTGGCAGAGGTAGCTGGATAGATACATGGGGTCAAAGCGCCTTCACCCCCTCACGTAAGAGAGAAGTCCTAATGAGAGGTAAACTGGGTCACCACAATTTTGCCATATTTTATTGCTCTGATATTGTGGAATCACACTGAGACTCCCAGAGTGCACTAGAACTGTCTTCATGAGTTAAGAAACTTTAAAATATTAACACTAAGACCAGTAGGATTTCTCAGCTAAAAAATACACTTTCGGTTTATTAAAAACTAAAACCCTGTGATTTGCCAGCACTCACATAATTCAAAAGAATAATCCTTCTCTGGCACTTCACTAAGCTCAGGAATTTGCACTAGCAAACAAAATGTGCTGAACATTGAAGTTACTCTCTGATCCGGTAAATAAATCCACAGTGAATTTAGGTTCAATTTACAGTATTTAAAATTTATGACATCTACAATACTGCAACAAGTTAGTGACAAATGCCAGTTTCGTATAGAAAACATGCATTGACATGCACAAGCTACAAAAAGAAAAAAAAATCAATTGGCTCTATATAGTTGTATTAAAACATACTTTGGCAGTTTTACACCACCTTTTGCAAGTATTTGTCAATACATTTGACTGCAGTTATAGTTTAGTATGAACAATGCACTATTACAAAGAAATTTCTAGCTTGGTATACTGAAAAGTAAAAAGCACCTCACTGATCCTTCTGTGTGTGCTTACATGCATATTCACAAATGCAGTCCTTGTTACTGCCGAAATTTCATTTGCATGCAAAATACCTCTGGTGCAAATTACCAATAACATAAGGGAGCCCATGAAATGTTAAAGACTTCAAAGGATGAGAGAAAAAAATATTTGCATTTTGGGCCTGATCCAAAGCACATTAAAGTCAAGGGGAGTCTTTCCATTGGCCACAACAGATGTTCTGACTCGAGGAAGTTTTGATGCAAGTTATTGACATAACAGTAGACCAGCAAGACCACAAAATCCACTTTCTGAAGAAACCGAAAGTTAACTTTGCTAAATACTGATTTACAGCTTTTCATCGTGGCTGCTGCCTCTCAGCTTCTCCTGGGACAGGCTCTGCTGCCTCTCCTGCCCTCTGCAGCATATCATACTCTTCCCATACCCCACATTCAATCCAGTTTTTACACCTCCACATTCTTCTCTCTTGTTGTCTTTTAAATTCTTTCTCACTCTGCGGATAAATAACACTATTACAATGTTAAGCATCTAAGGAAGTGACTTACAAGACCAGTACCTGTAAAGGACAATATAGGAACTGCCAAAATATGTTCTGATAGATTGGTACCTATAGAACATACAGACATCAAGTGCTTTCAGTCTTTGAAAAACTACTAGTGGTTCTCATACCAGAAGTAAACTGCTAGCTGCTCTCATCTATTTGAGACTAACCAGCTTAATCAATACTGCTTCAGCAATCTCTGTTCTGTTCCATCAATGTTTTAGTGTAACTTTTCCTTTGGCATAAACACAGTAACGCCTTCTACACCATAGCAGGAAAAAGACCTGTTCACATAAAGGATGGAAAACACAATGTGGTAAAAGAAAACAAGTGACTGGACTCGCAACAGTGCAGGTACCAGGTAGAGAAATAGCAGCAAGGTTATTTAAATAAGTTTGAATAATTTATTCCTTTTGGAAAGGCACATTTTTCCTGGCATGACCCAAAAAGAAATGAACTGGCAAAGGGAGCATTTCTCCAGCACAAACATTATTAATAAATGCCATACTATTCCGTGTGTGTCACTGGTAAGCAAAACCAAACCCACTGCAATAGAACAACAAAAAAAAAAGGTACTAGGACAGGGTGTACATTTTTCTTCCTCTGTACTTCAAAGTCATAAGCGCTCCTCATATTTCACGGTAAAAGGTTTTATTTCTTGGTTCCCGCAGCTCAGGTAATGATATCGTAACTCAAAGGTGGTGCAAGGCTTGCTATAGCTCTGACCTCGTAAACTATTTTAATATCCCTTCTCCGCATCCCAACAGATATAGCACTGCACCTGAGCAGGCGATACCTCCTCAGTAGGTACCTGTTTACTCAACTTGGAGGGAACACATGTGCTGCACATGAAAACCAACCTGGATGCAAATAGAAGGTTTCCGTCTGCGTGAGGGAGGCCATCTTTCAACAAGCCCAGATAAATTTGCCAAGTATCTGAGGGGCGTGGGAGGGAATGTGAAATTAAGCCAAAACACAGCACAGACTCACAAAGCAAGGCGCACAGCACCGCATCTGCCGCACACATCTACTCTGGGCTCCTTGAAGCGTTAGAGATGGTGTGTTGTTTTAGAGTGGTGAAAGCAGTACTGCTGCAAACGGGGGCGGAGGAAGGACCCAGACAGAAGCAGCATTTCTGCTTGTCTTTCCAGGCAGGCCAGTAACCAGCAGAGCTCTTCTTGGCTGCTTTGACACGTTCCTGCCATACTATGTCATTTACACAGGCTCAGATAAGGAGGGGACACTGAAGCCAGCAAAATGAAGCTATAAACCTCCTATGTCGAGCCTTCAGAAAACCAAAGCCAACTTTTGGAAAGGCAGGGCAAGCCCAGTGTCCCTCTGGCTCTGCAGGGAACTGACACAAACCAATAGAAAGCTGTCCAAGGCACCAAAGTTCTGGTAAACTGAAATTACCTGGCTAGTTAACTGGAAAACTGAAATGTGGGAAAGAACTCTATCAGCCAGGAGACCTCCTGGGGAGAAAGAGATCAGGAGACAGCACAATTGAGTCTCTCTAAGTCAAACCTCGAGAGCTACCTTTCAGCTGTAAGATGACAGTGATCCCACAGCAACTGTGCAAGAGCATTTACCACAAGAGATAAGGCTGGAGACAACCCCAGTTAGTCTATTCCCCTGCCACACAGGTGTATAACCTGTACTTAAACCATACTACTCGATGCCTAACTAACTTTTTCTGAAAATCCTCCAGTGCAGAGATTTCCCAAATGCCCACCAAATGCTGGGGCACTACAGATCTCATGGGTTTGTTGTTTTGGGGTTTTTTTCTCTTCCAGTCTGGCCTAACCTCCTTTTTTTGCAGCTTAATTATTTCCTGCCTCATTACCAGCTCTATCCCTACAGCCAACTTCTACACACCTCCGGTTAAAGAAGGGTGAGAAACATTTCAAGCTATCATCAACTCTAAGCAAGTCCAAATTTTGAACTCATTGAAGTGAGCTGTGCAGTAAGCACTAACACAAGCAGCAGAGATGCCTTAGTCTCTCAGGCCTGCACCAGTGCTGTAAATCCACCAGGCAATGTCTGCACTGGTTAAAAAGCCACCGCCTAGTATTTCAATTATTTCCTTCTGGAATAAGGCCAAAATGCACTAGTTGATGTGAACACATAAACAAGAGTCCACTACTTTCTGAAAAACATCTTTGAGGAACAAATTGAAAAGGGCTCTCAAAGAAAAATTCTCCTTATCACATGTACTTATTTGTTATCAAAGGTCTGCTTGCATGATTCATGCTGCTGAGCTCAGGGCAATAAACAATTTATTTTGAGAAATCACATAGAGACTGAATAAAGATATGGGAATTACAAGCTAATACGGAAAGAAGAGGCAGGCCAAATCAGCACTGGGCCATCTCGGTAGTATCTCTATAGAGCATCAGTAAAACAACAAAGTTAATTTTATACCAGGCTTCTCATTCTTCAGGTTTTGTTTTTTGTTGAAAAACAAGAAGTATAAAGAAAAGGACAGGTGCTATTCTCCAGAAACAGTTGTAAGATCTGATTTTCCATTTCTGAACAGGCATGACAACTCTCATCCATAGCCTCACCACTGTGGCTGACAACCTCCCTGTACAGACTCAGGGCAGTGTCATCAAGCAGGTCCAAGTCTCTGGACTATGGAAAAACTCCAGAAAGACATTAACAGCCTTTTTCCCAATACCTGCCAACACTAGAGCTTTCGTCATAAAAAGTGCTAGGTAAGTTTCCAGAGTATCACATTTCCATTTTCACTTCAGATTGTTTTATAATGGGCCAATTCTGACTTCTGCTAGACTTTGACAATCCCTATTAATTCTGTCCAAGTGACACAGGCATAATATTTAACCTAATTGCATTTTAAAGCCCGAATAATGTCCTTCCACTCTAGGCCGAGACAGGCAACTTTTTCCTTTGCCCTACCCACAAGTCCCTGTGACACAATTACTCAGCATTCGTTACAACGAAGGCCTCACCTTTAATAGTTGCACAGTCACATTTCTTTGTGCAGGGTCAACCAGAAGTCCGGAAGGGAGACTTGCTGATTGACACAAATACATATTTCAAAGGGCAAACTACAAAGTCAAATAAAAGGCAGTGTTTGCACAAGAGCTAACTTAGCCATTTGGCATTCTCAAAGAGCCCAACAATCCCATGGAAAAAATGTCTCTCCTTTGCACTGCTACACTGCATTTTTAACTCAAGCTTTAATACAGGTGTACAAAGAGGTCAAATTACCACGTTCCCTGCAGAAGGCTAGCTAAAATGCACCACCACAAGAAAGCGAGCTTTATGGTGACTTTAAAGAAGCAGAGCAGTAAGGTGGGCAGAGCTTCTTCTCCACAGTATTCCCACAGTGAGCTGGCAGCTGCTAAAAACTGTTCAAGTTAGAGCTACAGGGTCCTCTGACTGCACAGAAGAGCCAACCAATGCGCAACCAAGAGGATAAGACAGAGGAGACCTCCCTTCCCATGCTCCATACACCAATTACAGCTCACCTGGAATTAAAAGGACCAGCACTGCATAGTCACTGGTCCAATGCAGCCTAACTGGAAGACACACAATACTTCAGGTCACATACTGTTCTGGAGACTGCGCCATTCATGTTGACAAGGGCTGTTCCCTGCAGTGCTTTATCAGACCCACGATGCATCTCCTTCAGCCTCCATCAGAGTCAGCGCTGCTCCCTGGCAGCAGACAAGGCTTTGGGTCCCTTTCTGGAGCTGGCCGGCTGCCCTCCTTGGCAGTATTGTGACCATGGTCACCACACTCTCCTGCTGCTGCTCCTCCATGCTCTACTGCAAGTGACTGTAGGTGGATTTTGTTCTCCTTTCACGAGTTATTCTATTCTAAAACTATAAATGGGTGCTTGAACAGTGCCCACAACCTTTTGGACTCACTTGCAACCTACTGACTGTGCTGAATTCAGGGCTACCAGGTACGCGAGATCTGGGTACATTAAAACTGGGTCCCAAGTGCATATCATCAGAGTGCCATCAAAAACTTTAAGGTGAATCAACTAAATGGATAAAGGATCCGCACATCAGTAGATTCAGGCTAAAAGTATGGAAAATAACTTAAGGTGCATTGCTAATCACCTGTGAGACTGTTTTCACACTGACTTCACCTCTTCAGTTGATTCCTTTCAACTCTTCTCCCCACACAGGCACAGGCCTTTGAACCTCAAAGCATTACAAACCAAGGTACATTATCAGCCAGGTCTGTATGTATACATGTGCACTCAGCACCCAATAAACTGTCATGCCCAGCCTAAAGTATCAAATCCAGCATTTTAATCTTGTATGGATTTTCAGAAGCAGTCTGTATTTGGGTCAGCGTGACAGAACTGTGTCTGGGATTAGCACAGGAGGACAGTTTCTAGAGGGAATGATTTCAGCAACAAACTGGAAAAAAAAAGTTATTTTGCATTAAATGTAACTATTGCTATTCTGAGATTAAATATTAGCTGGAAAATACTCTCATTAACTACAGAGTCCTTGATTAATGAGCAGATGGAGTGCATACAGGGACCTGGTCCTGATTTCAGCTGTCTTATTAGCTCTACCCTGGACACTTCTGATCACCACAAAAATAAATTAGGAAATCCAAGAACTAATTATGAGTGGACAAAAATGTGTCAACCTAATAACTGTTTTACAGTACTGCAGAGATTACGGGGAGCTTGGCAGACGTGCAAGATGCAAACACCAAAGCCACTAAAAAGAAACAGCAACAGAACTCAGCTATCTTCTAGCATCTGTGGCATGGGAGGCCACAGGAAGCCTCCCCAGAAACAGCCTTTCGTTCAACAGAACAGCTCCGATGCAATTCCCTACCACAACCATTTGTCCATTGTTATAACACTGATGGGCACAGGGGGAACCTTACACACTCACCCCCGTGCCACAATGGGCTGGAGGGACTGTCCCTCTCACCAAGGCACAGGTATTGAGCACTGATCAAAGGCCCCGGGGAGGCTTCATCATAGCACAGGAGTTTGGCAGCCAGAATGCCAAGGGCAGGGGAGAACATCCCACCCACAGCTCCTGGAGGGTGCCACTGCAGGTTTGAAGGCACACAGGCTGGGGCTGCTGACCACGCACTTGGGAAACCAGAACAATCTTCTTCAGTGTGTCGGCAAACACAGTCGTATCTAAGCATCTCCTGCTGCAGTACTTAGCCAGCAGCCACTGCCCCCAAGCATTTCTGTGAAGCAGTAGGGACTACCCACACACCCTCTTTTGAATTTCTGTTTACTTGTCTCTTGAAAAAGCCCCAAGAAATCTTTTACACATGCTAGCTAAGTACAACAAAACTGAATACTCCAGGATCTGAAGAGGAGTTCAGGTAACCTATGCCCTACAATTGATCTCCTATTTCTCCCTACACTTTCCTTCTAATCCTCTTCAGAATTACACAAGCTGCCTGATCTTCCCCAAGCTGTCAACTCCCCTGAATCCATTTTCAAACAGCCATCCTTGAAAGAGCCCAGGCACTGGATCGAGCTGGCTCAGCTAGATGCAACCTGTGCCGCTATCGATGGCTCCCCTGAAAGGCATGGGTGCAGCTGGCCAGACACGAGCAAGGGCTCCCAAACCCAGCCCAGAGGAGAGCCAGGGGAAGGTATTGATCCCACCCTTTTAACATGTAAATTTGACCAGCGGTTGCTTCAGTCATTGCCAGGCTGGACACTTCAAAAGGAAACTGTTTTCAAAGCAGCGATGTCTTTTTCAACTGCAGAAAACACTTAAAACTGAAAACAAATTAATTCAAGCACCAAGTTCACAGAAGCGCTGGTCGGTATTCTTCAGCTCCCTAGACAGAGATGTTTGATGTATGGAAAGACAGACTTGTTAATTAATGCTATTAAAATGTGGCCTGGCAGGAAGCCTCTGGGATTTAAAGTAAGAAAATCCACACCCTTTAAGCGCACACTTTAATGCAAAGATAGCCTGTATTACTATAAAAAAAATTTGGCCATGGCCTATTGAAGCATTTCACTTATTTCCCCCCTCTCCCATCTCAGAAGTAAAATGTATTTAAAATTAAATTTCTGTAATTAATTTTCTGTAATTTAGCATCAACACCCGAGAATATTTTGTCCTTTCTTATCACTGCTACTGGGGAAAATAAAGCCAATTGTTCAATCAGTTCAGGCCACCGAGAACACACAGCACAGCAAAGCCCTGACAAAACCCTCGGTGTGACAGAGGCATTATTAAAATACTTCGGAAAGCAGCAGCATTATTGACTAACGCCTTTGCTACCAACACACAATCTTCGATCACTGCCTAAATACAATGTGAGGAACGGATACAATGACAGGATTTAATTAACGGTCTGTGGAAGTACTGAAATATATTACATACACAAAATCTGCAGACAGAACAGAAATCAATCGAGTGGTTCGCGACCATTTTTGTGGCTCTCATCATGCTCCTAGTAAAACCAGAGATGAGCTGTGAAAATCAGGAGTGCTCTCCAAGCTAAGGGACATGGTGAGCTGTATCTCTGACCCACAGCTTATTACCCTGCTTTCAAAGATTAAAGAGCAGAAAAGACATTTCTCTTCAAGTATGTCTCTATTTTAAGGCTAAAGTCAGTGGTGGTCAGGAAGCAGAAGAGCTGAATGCAGATGTAGGAAGAGCCTCAGCCACTGAGCTCAGTCCGCTTCTCAGGACCTCAGCCCAGGGCAGCTGTGACCCACCGAGCCAAGCTTGAGCTGCACCTGTAGCACCAGTCAGCCCCCTCCATGCTCACCTGCCCCACAGCAGGAGGGAATTCAGGATGCCACTGACCTCTAACCCCTAGCCGAAGGGGACAAAAAGTCCAGGAGAAGCCACAGGAAAGCTTAGGCAAAATGTGGAAGCCAACTGTCAATCTCACATTGGTTCTGGAGGTAGTGGCACCATCGGACCAAACAGCCACAGAAACAAGGCACAAAGAGATAACACCAGACAATATGAACAAAATGGAACTTGTTTCCTTGCCACTAAATTGTTAGCTTTATGGGACTTCATGCTGAACGGTCTGAAAAAAAATCCAATTTGCTTTGAAGCACATTAGTCTAACATCCTAATTATTGTTTACATTGCCATTTGCCTTCTATTAAGAATTGAATAATTACCCAGCACTCCATAGTTTAAAAATACAAGCAAACAGGATTATCTGGGTAATTAAGACACTGTACTGCAGCTTTGTACTGTGGCTGTACAAAGTATTCACATATACAAACAGAAGCAATAGTTATCGATCGCCTTAGTTCAAGTGATGTTTTATGGAGTTCCAGCATGCAAGATGGGTAACTGAGAAAGGCAGCCAACGCCTTGTGGTGAGCATGGCAGGGGAAAGAACTACCTGGCAGCTGGGGCACTAGACAGTCTTTCCTCTGGTCTCATCTCAGCCACAGACATCCCGTGTGTCTCTGTGAAAGCTACCTAGTCTTCCTCCCTCGGTCCCCCAGCTGCTGCAGCCCAAGAGCATCCCTCCTCCTCCTGCCCAGCCCGCAGGCTCCCTGCAGCCTGTGCTGTGTCACACCAGGCTCCCAGTAAACACAAGGCCACTTTCTGTGCATACCTCTTTCAGAGGGTTTGTATAGATCAACTTAAGTTTTACAGATTCCTTTAGTGAGATTTAATCCCACACATCTAAAAAAACCCACCAAAAAAACCCAACCCCAAAACACAAACCAGGAAACTGAGTTTTCTCTGGGCATCCATGACTAAGTGAGCCAACGCAAACACCAACTGTACAGTATAGCTTTTTTCTTTTCTTAAACCTTAATAGCCCATCCATATTGTACTTTAAACAGCATGACCTCCCCTTCTGGGTGACTGTTAGGACAAAAGCAAAGTTTTTGCACGTTCCTTTGTTGTTTTAAAGAGCCTTTCCTCCATTTAATTACACCACCAGGTTTCACACTGTGCAGTTTACTACCCCTGTGAAATTACCTTCAAGTTAAACACTAATTGGACATCTAACAAAAACTGACCCACCCCCCACCCCCAGCCTTGTTTTTCCTCCTGGTTTCTTATAGGATGCAGCCCCAACACAATCAGGGTCCCAATTTCATACCACTGATTTATAAAGACACAAAATGAAAAACAGTACTTTAAAGAAATACAGTACATTCATGCAGCATGTGTTCTAACTTACATCAATAAACCTTTCAGCAAATCCTTTCTGAACAAGCCTGTGTTTTGGGAGCATTTAATGAGCCTCAGCTTTATTTCAAGCCAAAGGCAATTTTAAGTAAAGTTGAATAAAGAAAAGTTAAAAAGAAAAGAAAGCCACTAAAACCAAAAATAAAATAAAATGCGGGTTCTTGTGCAATCATGAGGCTTAAGAACACAGAACTTCTCACAGATTATTTTTTTTTCGATAAATAAAGACAGCAGCTCATTTGTGCATGTTTATCCAAGTGCTACCAGCCCCTCTCCCCCTTAGGCCACACTACAACCGTAGGCCAAGCCTGTTTCTGCCACCACCACAGGCACTACACAAGGGCCAAGCAGATCAACAGTCGTAAGAGGCAACGCTTTAGTGCTTCCTCACACACATGTGTGTGCACACCTACAGCACAGGGCATCCCACCTCCTCAAGATGGTTACCCTCCCCCCCAGTGGAGGCTGTAGCTATGGAATGGCTTCGTGGTCACCGGTGAACACCTAGAGGAGATGACACCCAAGGGCCTGCAGCCCCACCAGGCATAAGAAACAGTGCTCCCTGCGCCTCCGGACATCACTTTACAAACCAGGCCAGTGTTTCAGAGCACTGTGCTTTCCCACACTCCCACTGGAAGCGAGCAGGCTGCTGAGTGTGGGGAAAGAGTGACAGTCAGTAGTAGTCAAGAAGAGACCTCAAGACACAAGGAGCACACTGTGCAAATACTACACTCTCTCTTAACAAAGAGATCAAAAAAAAAAATCAAAACAGAATCCATTTGCATAAAATCCAAATCTTTGAGCTCTGCATAAACAGAAGGAGATTTTGGCTGGCGTTTCCAAAGGAAGCTCTTATCTCCTTTGTGAAATGGGGAAATGGGTGTGCTACTTTGCATGAGGGTGTATACAAAAGATGTAAATGAGGAATTTGCTGCATGCAAAAGGCAAAACCACCCAACAGCTGCCAATCCCCATTCACAGGGAGAGGTTCCTTAGTCTCCAGCAGGAAGAAAGAGAAGGGAACCAACATGTTTGCTTCCCAGGGAGGTGGAACAGGCTCTGAATATTCATAAAATGGCCATTTAGTCATGGGAGTGTTAATTGTCTCTGATTCACAAAACTGCGTGACCTCACCTGCTCCCCACAACATATCAAAAGGATGTGGCATAATAGAATGAAACCAGATAAGATATTTATCTCTCAAGTTTGGGGGGGCTTTCTGATGGAGTCTCAGAAGACTGAAGCAGACGGCTGAACATTTCTTTAATCATTTCTCACAAGCGCAATAAAGACCAAGTTCAGCAGAGCGTATTACTGGACAGATGATAACCCTTACCCAGTCAAGATCTAAATACTGAAATCATCACATGTAAAATGAGTTGTCTGAAAGATTTGGGTTGCCCTGTCCCTTCTTTTTCTTTCTTTTTTTTTTTAAAGAAAACACTACACACAAAACAGAAGATGTCTCTATGTCCCAACAAAAGACTACCCAAACTTGCCATGAAATTATGAAAGTCATACCACAGCAGCTCATCTGGCTTTGATTATGAAAAGCGTGCTTTTACTAGTATCACACAGAACAAGGACCAGATACTGCTCCCTTGTGTACCAGTTTTGTGAGGAATGCAGAAGGCAGAAATCCCAGCCTTTCTCCAAGGGATACAAGAAGGGACAATTGCTTGACAACTGTAGCTTCACTTCTGAGGAGGCCAGGGAGGAGGAAAGCAATACAGAGCCTGCTATGACATTTAAATTGAGATTTTTAAATGCACCAGGTGCCACAGAAATCACAGAGGGAACAACCCTTGGAAGATCTATTGAGCTACATAAGAACATAACAGCCAAACCACTTCCACAGCAAAGAGAACCAGTTAAATTTGTTTCAGACAGCCTGTGTTTCAGTATCGCTGCCATGCCCCTCCTGGTAGCTTCCGTCTTCTCAGCTCCTTTTAAAACGTAACATGTTGAGTCTGTGCATTTTTTCCCCTGCCAAAAATAATCAACCTGAAAAAAAATCCTTCTTGAAATCTCAAATCTGTGCAGTCTTAGTCACCCTTTTGATTACCCTTTTGTGCAGCCAGACTGTTCATCAGCGTTATTCTGACAAAAAAAAAAGTTGTCTATGACTGAAATGGGAAAGTACACACAATTACTTCACTTCCACACCCATACAAAACCCACCATCCAAAAATCTTATCACAGAAAAAAAAAGCAATTAGATTGTACCCTTCTGATGTAAACTGAACTGCTGCTTGCAATGATCACAGCCACTCTTCAAAGCCTTCGAGATAAAAAGAATCTTATCATTCAAATTATTACTTCATAGGGATGCTCTTATCAAAGTTTGAAGGAAAATTCTAAAAACAGCAGTGATATGAAACCAGGACTGAGCCATATTTTAAATGACACTGGATTTTCTGCCAATTGGCCGATTCACAACTCAAAAAAGCAAGTGTAGATGAAGACAAAGCTGTTGGCTCTCATAACCTTTACAATATCACAGTAAAAATCTCAACTGTCTCACATATTTATACTAAATGGCAGGTCTGAAATTGAGATTTGTAATTTCACAGCATCAAAATCATCACAGATGGCTACAGTCTATTGCTTCTTTAATCTGTCTTTTCTCCCTTCCTGCTTATTTTCCCCCTTCCTTGAGTTAAAAGGATACGTGTTTTATCGTAAGGAAATCATAACGAAATCCAAGCCACATTATATTAATATGTAACAAAACAATTTACATAACAATGACGCATACAAGCAAAGTTTAAAAATTAATTTATGTCTCAACTTTGCCCTAAAGTGCTACTTATCTTAGCCTCGAGAGGTGCCACTAGTTGGGATAGTCACATTCCATCAATAATATTCCATGTTTATGCTCTCCTAAACAAGATAGCCATTAACACGGGAAGTTTGGGGAAGAGTAAATAATCACAGTAAAAAAGCCAAACACAACAAGAAGTTGGGGGCTTTTAGCATCAAGTTCACAGCTACAAATTCAGCAATAAGCAAGGAATCAGTGCTCACCTAATATTTCTACTAGTCAGGGCCAATTTTGTGGATTCACTCTTGTGACACAACTGTGAAGCTTCCCAAATAAATACGGATTAAACATTTGGCTCCTTTCCCTTCCTGCCCTGGGTTTTTGCATATACACAGATATACACACACAGGCTTTCAGTAAGACAATATCATCAGCAAAGTCAGCTGGGGAAAAAGAAAGCATTCAGAGGAAGGACAGTTTTGTGTGGTCATGTTCAAACACCTCCGTATCACCGATATGATTTTTTAAAAATCCTGCTCAAGGTCAGGGAGTCATTAACTCCCACTACAGGAACCACTTCAGATGTGAAGTGGCTTCCCATTATGCTTCCCACACACACACACATCCGAAATTAAGCAGAAGTGTATTATTTAAAACTCTGAAGGTTGTGCGAACTTGAAGCAGCTCACTGGGCAACCCAAGCTCCAGCTGGTCTGTCCCAGCACTGCAGCAGACGACAGGTCCCAGGAGAGGACAGGGAGCTCTGACATCTCCTGTGGATCTCCCAACAAGTGCAAAGTCCCAATCCACTAGCCTAAGCTATTTCTGCCCACTGAGCTTTTGTCAAACATTTAAGATCTTAATCAATCCTAACTGACCCTAGGATCACAGGGGAAGATGGATGAGGAAACGGACAACCTCTGACCTTCCCTTGTATTTGTCCTGCCACAGCCAGCCTACTGAAAAACAATTGAGGTGGAACCTACTCACCAGCTCCAGCACAGCACCCTTTTACAGCCTTTCCCAAACTCAGAGTCTCTCCCCAGCCCCCACTCCTCTGTACAAAAACCACAGGAATCCTCCTCACTTCATCCTCCTCCTCCCCTCCAAAAACCTGCCGGAGCAGAACATTTGCTGAACTATGAAGTTAAGTGGGGGTAAGGAAAGGAGAAGCCTCATTCAACAGTGTCAAAGGCCAAACTGCTTTAACGGCCTCACTGGAAACCAGAGAGCAAGCTGCATAGTTCTGGTAAGCTTCATGAATTCATGAAGAGGAGATTCCCAGTAAACTGTTCTGGCTGGAGAACAGCAAGTGTGAGAAACGGAAACCACAAATAACTACTGATGAAACGGGTTTAGTGCTTTCAAATTACATGCTGGCTCAAGTCCTCTCAAAATGACTAGTACAGGCCAACTTCACTTCCGAATACCCAAGAGACAGAATATTTCTAGCACCTTTGTAAATATGGCATCACCTGATGCTATCCTTTCACTTGGGAAGCAGAGGAATAGGTTTCCTGAGCCCAGACAAGAGCCACCTGGCTGCAGACAAGAGCCAATAGATAAGCTGACCCTCATCCTCAAGGTCTAGTCCAACACCACCAAAATAAATAAATAAAAGGATCCCACTATTAGCACTGCACACCAGCAAAACCTCAAGAGATCTCCCCTTGGACAACACAGGATTTGTTAGGCAATTAGCTCATCATGCCTGGGCCTCTGACACTGAAAAATGGTAGATCTGTGTTGATCAGAGCAACCCAGTACTGACCTAACAGGCCTTTAGGAGAAAGCAGAATCATCTCTGTACAATAAATCATTCACTTCTTCCTCTCACAACCCTGGCTGTAAAGGTGTCAAGGAACCTTGCCCAGAAGTTACCAAGTTATTAGAAAGTACCAGCACCTGCCCAGCACCAGCAGCTGTCCCCAGCAGCACCAGTCAGCACCACAGCCACAGGTTTGCACCTTTACCCACACATAGGTTTCCAGTTTCTCTCTCTCACAGCATTCAAAAAAAACCAAACCCACCCAAAACCTGAAAAAAAAAAAACCCAAAACAAAAACCACACCACCAACACACCACCCAAGTAATCTGCCCCAGACAGGATGCCTTGTCATTGTGCTGCTTCTCTTGCCGGTCTCTAAAGAGCCCATGGCAGTTGTGTTGCCGATACCATTCCGCACACTGTTGGTTTTCCATATAGTAAAAACACTAGAGATGAAGACCGAAGTTGATACTTAGCACTTCTTCCTGCCAAAGCTTAATTTCAATGCATAATAATGAACTGTCATATTGACTGTAAATTATCATTTAAAAGGAATCAAGGAGGACGTTGAAAAGACAGGGTTCTCTTAGGAGTCTAGCACAAAACAGTCCAGTTACTTTTCTGCTATCTTGTTCCACTCTCAAGATGAAAAAATAACTTAGTGAAAAACACACCAAATAGATGTGAAGCAAAGTCATCTGGATCCAAAGAACCCTTTCCACAAACATGGGTCTAACTCCACTAAGGAATTAAGCACTTTCCATTCAGCACCAAACAGAATTAAACCCACTGACTTGTGCAAGAATCCATTTAAATTTGACCTTGATTTACACTTACAGGAGTAAACGTTTAGAAGCTGAGAGTAAAGATAATTTATTTATAAATTCCCTTCTCTCCTTCCCTAACCTTTTACAACTTCTTTTTCCAAAAAGGGGAGGCAAAGAGAACATAGGCTTTGAGGTTTTTTTCCTTTTTTGGGATAATCTGTCTTTTATACAAACTTTAATCCCCAATTCCACAGCACACAGGATGGTGTGTGTGGGAGAGTGGGGTGGAGACTTCTAGCATTTCTAAGAGTATCCTAGCACCTCTATTGTTAAGCTGACAATAGAGACCCTCTGAGAAATGAAAATATTTAACAAAGGCAGCAGTGTCAAATATCAAAGGGTTATTTAGTGCTAAAAATTTGCAACAAATAAACCACCAAAGGCTTCCCTTTCCCAAACTGGGAAAGTAATCCACCTAAAACTCCTGTTCCCCCCTCCCCAGCGGCTTCTTACCCCACTGCATTATACAAAGAGGTCTTTGCCAGAATTTCCTGAGCCTAACAAAATTCACTTCAGATAAACACTTAAAAGATTTGTCCCTTTAGATGAAGCAGCTCGACCGCGCTGTTTCGCGGCCGTTTCAGGGACTATCATGAGCCAATTCAAATTCAGGCGCCTGCTAGAAAATGTGTTTTGCCTTCTGCCTATTATGGCAGCATCATTGGTTTTGCATTATGTAACTCTTCGCCTTGCCACCTGGAGCTGCTGGACTTCTTCACTAAACCCCTCTGTCCCACCGCATCCCACAGGGGCTGCTAATTACTGGCTTTACTCCACTGACTCTCATCCCCGATTCAATTACGCATTCAACTAAGCCCTAATGAAGAGTACAATATGGCTCATCCTACCTTGGCATTCACCATTACGCTCTTCATAGCCAGCATTGCACAGACAGTTGCCAATGGGCACCAGCCACTCGCCATCTGCCCCACAGTACATTTTTGGCACATCCTTCTCTTCCGAGTTGTTGACGCAGGAGCCACGAACCTCCACCAGAGAGGATGTATCAGCCCCGGTAATGGTGTCTGGAAACTGTGCCAGGTTTCGAACGGTCAGCGGGCACTTCTTATAGAAGACACGAACAGACACCAAAGCAATGCAGGCACCGACGTCCTGAAAAGCCAAGTAAAACCCTTTCTTGCTGAGTGGCCCCACATCCCGTATCTCTGTATTCAGCTTCATGATCCTGTCGCCAATGTCCACCTGGGTGAAGCTCTCATCAGCAGCAATGGTGTCAATCTTGGCAAACTGGCTCTCTCGAATAAAACGCTCCTTATCGTTGTTTGATTCATAGTAATAAAGGTTGAAAGTCTCTTTGCAAGTTCCCATGACACCCGGCAGGCTGTTGCAGTCTCTTAATGTGAACTTGATTTCAATATATACCCTTTGAGCCCCCTCACGGGGAATCCAATCAGTTCGTAACCAATTATTCTGACTGGGCTCCATCACGTTGCAGACTTGATAGGTGCGAATCGGAGTGTTCTTCTCATCCATAATGCTTACTTCTTCCCACTGGAGAGGGAAAGAGGAAGAAAAATACATCAGCATTAAAAGAGACAACAGAGCTTCATAGCAAACATAATCTGTGCTCCCACAACTAATATGGAGATGACATTTTTCCCATTACAGGAGAACAAAACAAAAACATCAACCAACCAGCAGACCAAGCTATAGCCCAAACCTCAATTACTCAGACCCCACATACCTCATACGTGGGGAATATCAAACAGTGAGATTGCACAATTTAGCTGCACAAAAAAGGCATAGGACAGAGAATAACATCTGTGTTTCTGGCACCACTACCACATATTTTAAACTCTTAAGCCACCCGCTATTCTTTCTCTAAGCTGCCAACTACTTTTCTGGGCTAGCCATGTCCCAGGCACGCTCAGCAAAGTCTTTACTTTGGAGCTGGACTGAAACAACAGTCTACAGAAAAATGGGTCCTTGACTTGGGTGGCACTTAGAGCCAGAAGGACAGGTAGGTAGATATCATCATCAGTCTAACAGCAACACTACCGTAATTTTGCTGTCCAAATAAAGTTTCTTATTAGTGGGAAGGTGGGAAAAGAAGGAACATTAACACCTTGTTCTAGAGGAAGTGTCAGGAAATAGCCGAGCTGGTATTCTCAAAAACCCAGACAGGCTATCAGAGAGGGTAAATGATCAAAGATCAGGGTAACAGTATGCTTCAAAACTTTTACATCCCTCAAATCAAGTTCAGGCATCTTCAGAAGCACCAAGCTAACACGCAACACCATGAAACAACAATACATGCAATCACAGGCATGCATGGAAAGAAGAGATCTGGCCCTAATTCAATAGTTCAGCATGACAAACATGTAAAGGGAAAGCAGGCATAGGCAACAATTTAAAAACCATAATAATTGTTTTAAGCATGTAAGAGAATGCTCCCCTGGTTGGGAGAGAGATCTTTCCAGCAAAAATCCCACAGCATTCAGTATCAGAAAAATCCTTCTGTTAAAAAAAAGTAATACATTAAATAATGATACATTGTCTGGGTTTGCAGGCAATACAGTGAAGCACACAAAATTATCCTTGGAAAACAGCAGCAACTTTAAAGAGACTTTCCAGAAGTGCTTTTCAGAACTACTGAAGCCGTGGCTTGGATAAAGAGAAGCCTTCTTAATGTTAAGGAGCTTCTTGTCTAACATCCTGCATTCTTCTCACAAGGATTGCTCTTATGCAAGTGATTTTTACTTAAAAAGATTCCAGCTTAGCTGAATCTGTTTATAGAATGACAGTAGTTAGCACCATGAGTCACTAGGAGCAGAAAGAATAATATTTTATTTGCTGCCTAGAGATAACTGCAAATTAAAATGAAGAAGGGGGGAAATCAATACTCAGCATGTCATTCCTTTCCACAGAAGAGGAAAAAATAAATCTCAAAAAGCCATTTATCAATGTAAAGTGCAACAGGGTGTTCATAAGACAGAGTTGTTTAATTTACAGCTGCCACAGAGCCAGTTCACTGTTACAATATTGTCTTTAAGATCCACCACTTGCCATCCTCCTTATCTTCAGGCTGCCTACACTACCTATATTGCGTGTGGTAGAAGAGAAAGGAAGAAGCAGAGGGAAATAATACTTGTTGATGGGATTTCCTTTAGCACATTTATACAATGGAGGATGCTGCTAGAGGATTCAATAAAGAGACTGCTGAGGTCAACAGACAGACTGCAACTAACTTCTGGAAGTTTCAGGTCAAGGCTCTCAGCACGCCCCTGTCTCCTGACAAACAGACAAATATATCAAGCTGGGTTTCTTATTTCATAAACACATGTACACAAGACAAACCTACCTGTGTCTTGCTGTCAGAGCTGAAAATAATTACAGCCCCAAATTTCCAGCCACTAGAAATTATTTGTAACTCTAAGTATGTGGTCAAAGCTGTAACTTTGTGCTTTCAAGCTGAAATTAACTTTTATAATTCAGCTCTTCCCACGGTTTAATGATGCAGACTAAAACATTCTGGGCGCAAAACCTGCTTTTCAACAGTGAAACGCAAGAGTAAATCATTAATTACGTTTATAATGCAATTCATTAATTCCTCCAGGGCTACTATATATTTGATTACTGCTAGTCACTGCTAAATGACTACATTTATCTCCAGTCCTTCTTATCCACACAACCCTCACACCTCAGGAACGGGTCTAGAAAAATACAGGGTTTAACAGACAGGAAGGTACATACAGTTAAGAAACTAGCAATGAAGGACAGAATCTTCCCAGGGAGATAAAAAAAGAGTTCATTTCTGCTGCTTGAAATAAATCGGCAGCATATGAAGTTAAAATAAATGCTTTCCAAGCAGTGTATCTCAGAGACAGACCATGTACTCTTAAATTTTTCACTACTGGCTTAAAAATAGAACACACGCATGTGGGTTTAGTGAAACGAGTCACGTCCACAATAAGAGCACACATCTCCTTCTCAAGCTTGCATGGCACTGTCAGAGAAAGCAAGGGGGAAAAGGGGGGATCCAACAGCCACTAATAATACACAGCTGTTGTCCAATCATCAATTCTATTATCAACTTATTAAACTTGTATTTTAGGTCCTATTTTAATATACAGCATCGATATCCCTTGGAGAGCAATATGAAAGACCCTGTCTCGTTAACTGACCTTTCCAGGGCACAGGATTAACAGGGAAGCCTGACTCTCGCTGAGATAGAGCTGTACCTTTCCACACTGTCAAAAGATGTGGGCAATTGCCTGCCATCGGCAGTGAACGCACCCCACCGGCACAGCCAGAGGCCTGCCAATCACTTCACCACTCTTTGAAAAACCGAGTTTTGGGGACAGCACAGTGCGCTGGGGCAGAGCACAAGCCAGGACTGTAGTCAAGTTCACCCAGAACAACAATGGGGGAGCAAAACAATCCCCCATTCTCCCATGCTATGGTTATTCAGAGCTTATGCATAATGCATCACCAACGCAACCTCGGATTCCTTCCACTCGCTGCTGTTTCCTTAGCTCTGCTTCTTCTAATTACAAGCGGGAATGCACACAAAAAAGTACATTTGTAGGTTTCCTGCAGAATCCCATGCTTTGTTGTGCACAGGTCCTGATCTTTCAGCATTTTTATTTTTCCACTCAGTTTGACGTAGTTCCTTCTGCTTAAGCGTGCTATGCTGCTTTACCCATTCAATATAAGAATTTGAGGGGGGGGAGGTGTTTATATACATTTTTGCTAGCAATGCTCACTATTTTCCTTAAATTGTTCGGTTTAAGAAAGGAAAAGGCCTAAATGCTTTTTTAAAAAAAAAAAAAAAATCCCAAGAGATCCCATGAAGCGCAGTCTTCAGTGGATTCCACCAACTCCAAAGTCCAGCATTCACAGGAGTTTCCCACAGAGGCCCTGGGCACCCTACAGGTCAGGGCGCAGATGAGGGAGCAGCAAGGTGCTCATCCACTCGTATAAAGTTAAATTAGTAGAGATACCTCACCAACGGCTCGTGAAGCAAAGGGACTCGAAGCCCCAGCGATGGATTAGCAAATCTGTTAACGTCGCTGCATCACCATCGGGCAGTGAATGCAAGCAGTCTTCTCCCACAATTTTCTCTTTAAAACGTACAGAAAGAAAGAAACTCCAAGGAATCACTGTCAAGCACAGGGTGCTTCTAGTTTATCTGTTCAGACGCCAAAACATATGTTTACACACTGAAACAGGGCAAGCGTCCCATCACACCAAAAGGTCTATCTTGTATATTGATCTCTACTCCGTCATCCAGAAATAGAGCAGCAATTGCCCTGAACATCCCCCAGCCGAGACAGCCCGTAGATATAATAATTACAGTCAAGAATGCCAGTTCAGTCACCAGATCACATTTCTTGTTGGTATTTCAGTTTTAAATAGGCATCTAAGCCCATGCCTCAACCAATCTCCTAATTCTGAAACCTCTTTTCTGCCCTTTTGGTTTCCACTTCTTCCATGACAGAACTATCCAAAGGGGGTATAGAGTTTCTCCAACAAAGAGTAATTCACTCGGTAAAGCCAGGGAAGAAATCTGACCTCTTCACCACAATCAACAATAATCGAGCCATTAGGACTCTCTGAAAGTTACTAATCACCCCCTTTACCCTTTGGATCAGATAGCGGTTTAAAAACTTACCCCTCCTTCCAGGGGACTTGCTATCCACCCCAGTTCTCCCTGAACCGATCTGGAATCCAGCAAGGTAACTGCGGAAAGGTACAAATAAAATAGATTAAATTCCAGCTGCCAAAAGGCAGTATTCAACTAACCCGTTTACCTGAGCGTTTCCATATGTGCGGAGCGCGACCGCACCATCCCACCACCAACCCGAAACGTTATTTCCGACCGCGACGATGCCCTCAACGCATCGGACCTCGCCCCGGTACGGATCCGAGGACTCTGGGGGCTCAAGCCGCTCCGGGGCGCGGGGCGAGCCGTGAATTCCCCCGGCACGGCTGGCGGAGGGCACGGGACAGAGCTCCCGCTTCCCGGGAGAGAGCGGCAGCGCGCCGGCTGGCCGCCAACGGGGCGCTCCGAACGCCGTCCGGTGCGGGCGCAACTGCACCTCGGCCGCGAGAGGAGAAGCGTTACTAAATGGGACCTCGGGAGTCGCCCGGACCGGGCCGGGATCGGTCCCCGAGGCACCTCACAGGGGCTCCCCGACGGGGCCGGCGCGCCCGCCCGCCCGGCAGCGCGACCGCAAGCTTCCCCGGCGGAGCCGCCGCGGAACCGTCCCGTGGGACGGCCCCGGGGAACGGCGCGGAGCTACCGAGAACTCCCGGGAGAACCGGTTTAATGAGCCGCACTCCCGGCTCGGGGCCGCCCCGGCGCGGCGCGCCGCTCGCGGGGAGCGCTGCGGCCCGCCGGG
>VZTU01024809.1:2603-23491 GCA_013400835.1 Zapornia atra | reverse complement strand
ATTTTATTTTATTTTATTTTATTTTATTTTATTTTATTTTATTTTATTTTATTTTTTATCCTTTAGTAGCTCTCACAAAAACAGAGCTAACAGAAGGAGTTCTGGGTGCCAATCTCTACTTGTTGGACTGTTTATACATTGAGTTATTAAGAAAGCAAATAAATTAAAGATGAGGGATGTCCAAGGAGAGGTAATTTCATCCCTCTCTGCTTGTTCTTCATCTGGGTCTATTAGTCTCAGATTCTTGGCTGCAGAGTGACCCCAGCTAAGTCTGAAGGATATAACATACCCATCTTCCTCCTCAACTAGTCTAATCCGTCAACTAGACTATTCTGTAGATGTCTGTCTTGGAAAGACTCTTAGAAGGTAGGAAAGAGGTATTTGGAGGTTCTTAGGGCAGACAAGGCTTGGATACTCATGTTTTCTGTGTCTACATCTACTCCAATAAGCAAGGTGATTTTATTCTGGGAAAGACAGCAATCTGCCCACCAACTCAGTACCATGTCTTTCTTTAGGATGAGATTTCAGTGTGGATGAAAATGCTTCCCTGGAAATCCTCACTGCATCTACTCTGCTTTTCCTTAGGAAAGGCTCAGGCGTCTTTACAAAAGTTTTAGTTTTCAGATTCATATAAGGACACACTGGGTGCATAACCAAGTATGCCTCAGTGTTCACCGCAAGGTCAAGATCTGGTGGGGATCAAGTGTGAGAGCTCAAGTCCAGGAAAAGTCGGTACTTTTATTTCTCCCAGTTTTGACACTTCATCTAGAATCCCTAATAGATCATGATGAGAAGCAGTACTTCCAGAGTTCAGTTTATGGTATTCTCATATAAACTGGCAAAATAATTTTGATAAAATGTTATTTAGGAATGTCCATTTCTCACTGTAGGTAGCAAAGGTAGCCTAGAGTGACTGGCTAAGATTTAGACACCTAACATTAGGAGGTATGGACCCTGTAGGCCCTAAAATTTTCCTGCTGTTATGACTGGCTTTAAAGACATATCACTTTTCTCTTGAGCCAGACCACACTTTTCAAGCTTTTTGTGACCTGCTGACATTGTGTTCTAGTTCTACAGCATTTATCAGTATTAGTAAACCTGATCAAGACCTGTTGAAAGCCTGTTTCCTTTATTATATTTCTAATATAAAACCTGTAGTTATATTGTATAGTCTAAATATTAAATATTATATATATATCTAATAGTATAATATAATAGTGCAAATTGTTAATATATACACTTAAACTCTTCAGGAAACATTTAGAAGTTAAATAAGTCCTGGACAACTTGTTCCTTTGGGCTATATCATTCACACAAAACCTTGTTTGAAATTAAACCATCCTTCATCAGTATTAATTAGGTAGCAACTGCACTCAAGAATACACTAGGAAATCAGAGGGGTTATTGGTCTTTCTGACAGCACTGAGAGATTAAAGCTGCTGGTGGTCTAGTGCAGGAAGCTTCTTTTAAGCAGTTAAGAATGCTGTCCATTTGTGATATTTTCGTGCTGATTCTTCCCTCATTACCACAGTATTAGACTGTTTCCAATCATCCATATTTTTATTCAGTCAGCACAGTTGTGAGGCATGAAACTTGGAGGAGCAATTAAAGGGGGTTTAGAGTGATGTCTTAAAGGTGTGCAGGCTGCTAAAGATGTAGGTAAGTGCCTAGTGGGATTTTGAAAGCCACTTACAGGTTAGAAAGGACTTTGTGTCTGAGACACAAGATATCTAGCTGTTATTTTAGGTACTGCTAGCCAAAAGCAACTTGAAAGCACTCTGTTTTTTTCAAGGGTTTTTTTGTTTGGTTTTTTTTTAAATGGATGCTACTTCTTCTCTTTGCTTTTCTCTTCTCTTTCTTTGCTTTCCTCCACTTTTGTCTTACTTTACCTTTCCTTGTCTTCCCTTCCAAAAGCAGTGTCTTCCATGGCAGATGGCAGGGAGGTTGGAACTAGATCATCTTTAAGGTCCCTCCTGACCCAAAAACATTCTATGATTCTGTCTCATTGCTCCTCTGTTTCCTTCTATAGCCACTGCTCACCTAGAATAGCCCAATGTTGTGTTCCACAGCAGCAGCAGTGGAATAAATTGACTTTCTGGTTCTCTTCCATGAGTCAAATAAGCATGAGGACCGTATCTGTGGTGCTGCCACTATATCTTATATAAATTGCTTATCCTGCATAAACCTGAGCTAGATCAAATACCAGGTTTATTTAACCAATTTCAATTAAATATTTCTATCACCAGTTTTTCCCTGTTCTAAGAATTGATTTTTTATTCCTTGCTTAGCTGAAATTAGAATACCTTCTTTTTCATCCTTGTCTGTCTGCTTGGAAGTGGATGGTGTTTGATAATGACTTAATTCACGTAATAACCAAATCAGTAATTCCATTGTGAATTCTCTGATCAGCTCACAGTGTTTGTGAATCAAATAAGGGATCACGGTCATGAAATTAGTTTTAATTTAAGAAAATTAAAGGAAGGTTCTGAAAGTTCAAACGCAGTCTTAAATCCCATAGTTAAGTTGCTGATTAACCACTGTATCTGACTGACAATTCTCAAAGAAAACCCCATACAAATCTAATATTATAAGTACTATAGCATAAAAGTTAATAATTACTTCTGGTATTAAAAGTAATGGAAATAAAATGAGAAGCACTCACTTCTTTATGGAGCATTATCAGGATATATATACAACCCATAAAAGGTTTCAAATTGACAGAAAATTGGTTACTAATTATGGATTTTACAGACAAAAAATGGTCTTAGTTACAGAAAGTCTAGTAAGAATACAAAATCAAATTCTCAAAGTTAAGGAAAAACTTTATTCAAGATTTCCTGACAACAATTTTTAAATAATGTAGGTATATTTGAGCTCATTAAACAATTCTATTCCATGATAATTCAACTCTTAGAAGTTGGGTAATAATAATAATAGTATTAAAATGTTAAAAAAAAAATCTGCAAAAAAAATTCTACTGTAAAGTATTATGTCTTTGGTCATCTGCTTAGGGGTTTTTTTTGTTTAATTTTTAATCTTTGTTCCCTCCTCCAATAAAATTTTGTTCTGTAATTTAATAGCTTAATAAGCCAAATACTAAATAAATGTTCAGTTAAAAATTCAGGCTTTATTTGAGGTTGAAAAATGTCATTAATAAATACAGTCTATGTAAGATAAGTTATCTTTAAGACTTTTTTTTTTACATATATCAAAACTGTATTTATTTTGCAAAGAATGATTAGGCATATATCCTTCAGTTAGGAAAAGGGGCTGTAAATTTTATAATTAGAAACTTTACATCATGTCATATCACCACCCTGTTATGTTGGCATTTGTTATGATAAGAGAAAAGTCTAATCCCATTACTGACTTTCAAATCATATTAAAGAATACCAGCTATCTCAATATGATATGAGACTAATAAGACATGATAGAAAGTTACTATTACAATATAACTTTCATATCACATTAGTCCAAGAATGCCACTACTTCCATAGTCAATTATGTTCAACATGTTCTTACAGGCAAAAAGGAAACACGTCTTACAAACTTTACTTTTGGTGTAACTGAAATCCTAACAGTCTCCAAAGAATCATTACCAATTCTGATACAATTGTGCAGTCCAAACAATAATGGAGTCTGACAACATGTTACAAAACAAAGCTTTATTGAGGCAGAATGGGCAACAACACATCCATACAGTGACTAACCCAATCACTGAGAGTAAACACAGTATCATAAGTGATGCCATGGCTCTGGTGAACGTCCAGGGACACTTGGTGTCTGGGGCATCTGTCAGCAACAGCCAGTCATGCAAATGTCTTTTGAATGAGGATGAGTCATGGCACCTCTTGGCTCCAGCAATGTCAGTATGATTTGAGAGGATCATACCTCGTAAGAATAGTATGGGCAGCATCCTGTCTAAGCTGATGATTTTGGTTAAGGACATGGGGTGTTGGCTGCCAATACTGGTCAAGAGCATTGTGTCAACAGTCTGTTTGTATGCCACTATTGTTCAAGAGACAGGGTATCAGGAGGCAGGGTGTCAAATTTTTCAAAGAAGGAAAGAAACCTCAACAAACAAACCCACAAAAACCCCTAAAAGTCTAATACAGAAAAAAAAAAAGTAAAGGTAAAAAGGTGGTACTGAGGCATGGATGGGAGTCTGGCAGTGATGGTAATAACACAGTCAGAGAAGAATTTCTAATGTGAAACTGGATTAATAGTCAAGTAACAATGCCTATCCTGACCAGTTCACTTGAAAGCAGATGGACATACTCCAAGAAATATGCTTGCAGAAAACAAACAAACAAGCAAACAAATGAACAAACCACAACTGTCAGCTACATTGTATCATTCTTCCTGAGAACTAGACTTTGAATGAAAACAAAAAGGGTCAAAGCAAGTCGGTCATGCAGCCTGCAGAAGAGAACAGGAGGGTAGTTCAGGTGACCTCTCACTGGAGTCTGTGCCTCTGTAACATAGTGATACATTGCTGTTGTTACTACCAGGACTCCAGTGAGTCTCCAGCATCTCAGGACTGAAGCTTCTCAGCTTACTTTGTCTAAAAACTTCTTGATCTGTCTCAAGATTTATTTTCTGGTGAGGTTTTTTTTTTGTTTGTTGCTATAAGGGCCACTTTTTTTTTTTTTCACTTTTTACCTTTCCTCTCATTTTTATATAGTACAACTGTACTTTTACACAGACAGCAACCAAGTAGGTATTCTGTGTAAACTAGGTATTTATGACCGCAACATAGTGATTCAGTGTAGAGAAATACAAGCCTATTTGACAGCAGAGACCTTGAGAAGTCTGGACACAAGACTGTGGTGTGCAAAAGTACAGCAATGAAAATGTAAGGATCAAAGCAAAGGACAAAACTGAAAATCTCAAGTTTATCAATAGCTTACCAAGAGTCAGTTACAGAAATGAGACCAGCAGCTGCACAAAAACAGTTTTAGGAGTTAAAACCCCCAAATATATCATGTCTAGACAATTCTGATGTAGCATGGTCTTGCAAATCACCAAAGAAAGAATGACGTTTAAGAGCACTTTAGAAAAAACACAGGTAGATCCTGGTGAATCCCCTATTCCAACCCCCAAAAGGGAGAACAGAAATGACCAAGAAGAAACCACTGAAGAACCTAGAAAACTCACGACCTGTTTCAATCCTTCCTATGCTTGCGGGGGAAGGATGTCTCTGTCAGTCTCGGGGTTGAAGGAGGCATTAGAAGGGTGAGCATAGCACCAGAAAAAGGGGTAGATACTATGAATGTGTGTGTATAACAATGTTAACAGCATCATTATTATTGAGGGGGTTTTTTCTTTAATAATATCCTCATCATTATTCATTGTTTTATTATAATAATTAAATCTGGAATAATAATAATTATTTGACTAGACTCCTGAGATTTCATAATAATAAATACTTGGCTTTACATTTAAGGTGCACCCCTTTTGCCCTTACAAAGGTTTTCAGAGTATCAGGCTAAGTATCCAGCCTAAGTCCTGCAGCTTGTGAAGTGTTATGTGATGGGTTAAAGAAGGTGGACCTACCATACTGTCTTCCAAACAGATCTATGTTCTGGAAGTCTTGATCTATTCTGAGTAGGAAATCCTTAGCTATTGTGCCATACAGAGTGTTTGAAGCTTTTTTTTTTTTTCCTTTAGCATTTTAATTGGGGCAGTTTCATGACACCATATGTATTCTGTGAAATCAAGGTGTCACGAAGAATAATGAACAGTGCTTCAAAGACTTCATAACAAGACAGTATAGATATTACTTTACTTACTAGTCTGTTGATATTTTTTAAGGTTAAATTGAAATCATTATTGTAATTATTGTTAAGTATGTATAATTTGCCCTTTTCTATGTTCCTTCTTGGATTCTTCCTTTGTTCCTTCCATACTCAATGGAAGAAATTAGTCAACCCTATAAAAATATGAAATTGAGCATTTTATGATTCTAAGGCTTTAAGAACCATTTCCCATATCTAGTAGATATTTATCTTGTACTTAAAATGGTTTTCATCTTCAAATGTGCAATTACATTTTAAAAATCTATTCCTGTCATCTTGGGCATGTGTAATCCAGACACATTCATTGGAAAACCATAGACCAAAATGAACATATTTCCTACTTATTTCCTTGGGAATCAGTAACTGTCATGCATTTCTGAATGGTGACAAGAGATGACACAGCTGAATGTATTTGAATTTTTTTTTTTTTTTAATGTGACACATAATGCCTTTCTGTATATCAACTATTCAATTCTATAGCTTTTTGATTCAGGGTGCTTGCCACTTCAAAATGCTGCCATTACAATACTCAGAAATGTAAGTTAATTTTCCATAGTTAAAGGCTCATAAAACCATGCAACTTATTGTTTGATTTCTTGCCATGTTCCTTCCCAAGTGATCACCTCATTAAGATTATTACTGCAGTTTATAATCATAAAGTCATTCTTAATTCTAAATTTTCCTTTTAAAGCTGCCACTGAGAAACTGTCACTGCATTATCATTGAAACATTTCTCATCTATCAAACTGATTATTGCTGCAGGATAATGGAACTAAGATACATAGTGTTGCTTTTTCCTCATTGTATTTAGGCTTTTTTTTCTTCTGTTTATTTTCATTTTGGCATTGGTTTATTTCATGGCTTTAAATCTCATTCATCAGGCATTTGCTGTTTACTAGGGTGTGAACCAGTTCTGGGACCTCCTATCACAATATGACTATGTTAAGTGGATGATGATGAATAAGTAGATTGAAAAAATGTCATTTGACGTTAGACTGTATCTGTTGGCATTTTCATGCTCCTGTTTACATATGTGCTGTAGAAAGGAAGGAAGGAAAAAGAAAATGCCAAAAAGGTGGGAATAAAAAGAAATTTTAGATCTTGGTCATTTGTCAAAAGTTCCCAACATTGGCACCAACCCTGCTGAATTGCTCGAGTTTTATTGTAAATGTAAAACATTAATTAATAGTCACATCTTTACAGAAACGCTCATTGTCCTTTACATATAAAGATGATTCAGGGTTTGCCTCTAAATTAAAGATGCTACTTGCTGAAGGTTTAACTCTAAAAACATGGTTTGCACAGTTCTAAATTGCATCTACACCTTGTCTGCTGCTGATAAATTTCTTGAAATAGCTGCTTGACTGCATGTAAGCAATCAGGCATGTTTTTCTACCACAGAAAGTGCTTACAGGATTCTGTTTTATTACTCACTAATGATCAGACAAACATCAGAGTCTTCCTGGGCAATCGAGCCCAATGACTTCTGCTACTGAGTCATATATCTACAAAATGCAAAAGTTTGTCTCCCTTCTACAGTGTTAGACTGAAGCTCTCAGACATTTATAGCACTCACCCAAACATTCAGATCTCTTATTTGAAGACATCTAGATGACAACAAGCTCATTAGCTCTATCTTCCCCATTAAGTGAAGGAAAAGTACTTACAGTCAAGACTATTTGACCTGGATCATATGATCCAGAAAACTGTGGGTTTGAGGGGATATCTAGATGTCATCTCGTCCAAGGTCCTGTTCAAAACAGGACTTCAAAGTTCAATCAGGACCAAGTTCAGTGTAGTTCTGAAAAGCTCAAAATGTTTATCTTCTCTTGGTTATGTTTTCCAATTTAACCACTGCCATCATCGAGCAAAAGGTCAGGTCAAGGTCAGATTACCTGTCAAGGCCACATTGACAGGGGAAGACTGAGATACAGCTAAGGAGTCAAGTAAGCAGGCCAGGGTAAGGATGAGTGAGGTACCTGGCGGGAAAATGTATACCTGCAATGTAGCTTAAGGAAGGAACAAAGGATAGGACTTAAGCTTAAGTACAGCTTCAAAGCAAAGTGGAAGGCATCTCCTCATGGCCTATCTCCCAGCTCTTTCTGTCCCAGCTTTCCAAGCTGTGTGATCCGATGTCACAGTTATCCCAACCATGGTCAGCTGGATCCCAAGGAGGATGGGCAGGCAAAGTCTATTACTGCACTTAAGGCTCATGTACAGGTTTATAAGTTTCTTGAACAACCTGGGGTCTTCTGAAAGCTGAGGGGTTTTGTCTGCTAGTTACTTTCCTCACTTTTCAAAGGACCTTAACATCCACTCCATCATCTCCTTTGGATCCAGTTGCCATTGACTATCACATTCTCAACCAGCTCTCCTTTCTTTCTAGGTACCAGATCAGGAAGAGTTTGTCCTTTAATCTGTTCATGAAAAATCCACATCAAAACACAACAATATTTCAGAAGCATTCTGGATTGTTTGTACCATGCTATTTTGCCCTCCAAGCAGATGTCTTGGTTGCTGAAGTCCTCTGGACTGGAACTAAGGACTGGAACTAAGGACTGGAACTTTTGAGGGTCATCCAAGTTGCTTTAAGAAGGCTTTGTTTACTTCCTCTTCTTGATTGGGCTGTATGTAGCCAATGCATACCATGCATGACCCCCACACACTGTGTTTTCTTCATTTCTTAGCTGATCTTGACAAAAAAATTCTCCAAGGGACTGTTGCCCATTCCATAGAAGATCTCATTAATTTTAGCTTCATATATGTGTTTAGTGCATTCATACTCCTCATCTTCCTTGCCATTCTTTCCTTAAGAACTTGTAACCGTCTGTTGCAGCCCTCCAGTCATGCAAGATACCCTATCCCATCTCTAATTCCAGTGATGAATGATTCTGAAACTTCATTCAGGTTTACAGTCTCCCATAGGATCTATGTGCTTTTGTATCAGCAGCCACCTAGGTTCCCAGGCATCCAGCCTTTTTATAGGGAGTACAAAAACCTTATCCATTCCTCTGATACATGCACACTTCTGCTCAGACTCCCTTATCCAAAAGGTTGTACACTCCCTCTATAGAGAAGCAAAACATGGATTGTGTTCCTTTTTACTGTACTCTGTGTTATGTGTTATGTGCATGAAAGTGGGTGAATAAGTTAATAAAAAATGGGATGTTTTTACACAAAAGCAGAAAACAGTTTTTGCCTAAATTTTATTTCAAATGCTAGTTTTAAATAGAATACTGCATCTGTCTCCCTCTATCTTGTGAAGGAAATCTGAATTCCCCACTTCACTAAAACACCCACCATACCAAGAAAAGAACTGGAAAAGATGGGGTTACTTTAATGCTGTATTTAATAAATTCTTTCTCACTAGCTCTTGAAGTGTTGAAGGAAATGTGAGTGATAAATAGTTGTAACTAAGGGGAAAATATCTGACATTCTGTGAAAAATGAGATGGAAGTGCACTTAAACATCTAATTAAAAAGGGCTGCTGACAACAGCAAGGAATTGTAGGCAGCAGTGAAGCTAAAAGCTCACTAAAAGCAAACTATTCCTTTAGTGTATTCCTAAGGGCAGAAATTAATGTTGGTTGCTCTTCTGCTACCCTAGACTGAAAGTGCTATCAGGCATGTTTCTTTAAGAGACCTGTGTGGAAAAACATCAATAAACAAGATGCTATTTTCTCTCCAGGGCAGCTGTGTGGTCAGCTTTAGGAGGTGGTTGGACATTTCCCTCTAGGATAGAGGGTGGGACATTTCAGATGCAGTGAACAACCTACACTTTTATAAAACCAGAAGAATTGCTGAGTGATCCAAATTCCAGCCAAGCTGTAGCTATTGTGAATGCATTATGAAAAGATATGTGTCAAGTCTGGATGTGGCAAGGTCTTTAACTTTGGAATAGTACTCTGAAAATACAGTGGGAGTAAAAGCTAAAGTTTAGACAAATAACCAGTTTTTGTTGTATACCATAATAATATTCTTAAGAATTTATGATTGAAGTCCAAGATGAGCTTCATTTGATGCCGTATCTACCATGGTCTGTACTGGAAAAGACTATCTAAAATCTAAAATGTTGAGAGTCCTGTGGGACTGGACTCACATTGGAGAAGTTTGTGGAGGGCTGCCCCCTGCAGGTGGGACCCCACTCTGCTAACCGCCATGTTCCGTTTCAATGCATGTTTTCCAGTGGATATTTGTGTGCTGTCTTGAATTCAGCTGTGAGAAAACATCCACATATTTTAATTAATCTGGCTTTTGGTATTCACTGGGGTAATACGTACAGAACACTAAATTGGCAGGTTGAGTGGAGAGTGTTTAGCAAAGAACTCATAATCAGCCTTACTGAATCCAGTATGGCTACCAATCAAGCTCATTGAAAGTCTACTTGCAAAATAAATAATAATAATATCAGCAATAACATTAACAACAATAATAATAACAGCAACAGCTATTATTAGTTGTTATTATTATTACTACCTCTGTTAAAGGCTTTTAATGTGTTGGAGCAAAGTGGAAGTTAACAAAATGAAGTGCTGCTGCCTTTAGCTAGTAAGTTTAGTGAGGTTCTGCCTTACTGGCAAGAAGGACTTGAGTCCACATATCTGGCAATTAAGTGACTGAGATACCTCAATTTTATTTACTAGTCAACAATTCCATGTTTGAAATAAGACATTTTCCAGGGAAAAAAAAAAAAAAGATTCTTTTTAATTCAAGTTTAAAAATGTTTTTTACCAACATAGCAATTTTTGTCAAAAAAGTAGGGAGTTCTGATGAAATTTTGTTAACTGCTGCAGCTTAAAACCTCAGCCGCCTTATACAGATATACAATCATAGAATTGTCTTGGTTGGAAAGGACCTTTTAGATCATCAAGTCCAACCATCACCCTATCTACTTAACCATGGCCCTTAGCATCACATGTAACCATTTTTTAAATACCTCCAAGGATGGAGACTCCATCACTTCCCTAGGCAGCCTGTTCCAATCCCTAACAATCTTCTCTTTGAAGAAGCTTTGTCCCAATATCCAATTTAAACTTCCCCTGGGGTAACTTGACATTATTTTCTCTTGTCCTATCACTTGTCATTAGGGAGAAAAGGTCAGCCCCCACCTCTCCACCACCTCCTTTCAAGTAGTTGTAGAAAGCAATTAGGTCTCCTCTCAACCGCCTTTTCTCCAGACTAAACAACCTCAGTTCCCTTAGCAGCTCCTCATAACATTTATTCTCCAGTCCCCTCACTAGCCTCATCCCCCTCCTCTGAACATGCTCTAGCACCTCACTTTTTTGTAGTGAGGGGCCCAAAACTGAACACAGTACTCAATGTGGGGCCTCACCAGGGGTGTTTATGGGGGGACAATTACTTCCCTAGTCCTACTTACCACACTATTCTTAATACAGGCCAGGACACTCAAGGCCTTCTTGCCACCTGGGCACACTGCTGGTCATGTTCAGCTGTCAGTCAATCAAAACCCCTAGGTCCTTCTCTGCTAAGCATGAAGGATAGGTACCATGGTAGGTAGGTAGGTAGGTAGATAGGTAGGTAGATCACAAATTTCCAAAAATCTCAAAGAGGATAGCCTTGCAGCTGACTAATGTTAAGGTGACTTGGCATAAGCCTGTATAAACAGACCCAAAATCTATGAGAAACATATGCAGAGTAGCAGTGAGGACCTTGTTCTAGAACAGGCTGTTCAGTAATCCTGGTGTGTTGCTGTTCTTCTTCCAATTCTTTTCTTGTCTGAAAAGTCAGTAGGACATGGAGACAAGTTGATTGAGGTACTTGGAGGGAGACACTTACTATTGTATGACTTCTTATATTTCATCTCTCCATTGAAACCAACCCCACACTGCTTTTTTTAAGAACTGTCATTGTATTACTGTCAAACATGGCTTCAAGGGATCATCTTACTTTTAGTCAGGTTGCAACAGTATCCTACATGCGTGCACAAACTATGGTGTGCCAAACTTTTGGTGAAATAGACCTCACAGTAGTTATTGTGCTAGAGGAAATAAAAATCAAAGCCTAAACTTTCTTTTCTGTTCTGGGGGTTTTTTGTTTGTTTTTCGGTTTAGTTGGTTTTGGATTTGTTTTGTTTGGGTTTTGTTGTTGTTGTTGTTCTTGGGTCTGTTGTTTTGTTTTGTTTTTTCAAATAAGCCTAACAGAAAAGAAAAATATAAAAATAGTAATGGCCAAGTAGGATGGTGGTAGGATGAGGCTGATAACTTGTTCTTAATAGAAATTTATTCTGTTGAGTTTTGTTTCATCTTTCTGGATTCTTGTCTTGCCAAATCAGATAATTTCTACTTAAGGCCCTAATCACCATGGGAAGGCCAAACTAACCAGCTAAAATATCTATAAAGAAGAAAGGGTTAAATTTTCTGCTGATTTAGCATGACTGACTGCTGTTGACCTCCAAAAGGCATATCCCTGTACATTTTCTTGCAATAGTGGTAGAGGATTGTGATGTAAAATTGAGGAGAGGCAATATCAAATGACCTAATTTGTCAATTATTTATTGCTGTGGGATATCCTTGGCAGCAGACTCAGACTATATGGGATTTATATAGGGAGCAGATGCACCACCATCACCACACCACCCCCAAGTTATTTTCCGTGATATATTTTATTGGAATTCACATCAGTGCCATCACAATGGCAATCCATAACACACAATGTGCTGCTAGTGAAGCCCATGCCCAGAGGCTGCATCAATAGCTTGTTACATGAGCCTTTGGTGCTCACTCACCCTGCTAGTGTGAAAATGAGAACTGCAGGGTGAATCCTAATAGCTTCTGTCAGGCCTCTGAGGACGAGTGTTTGTATGACTGCATTGGCTTCTCATTTATCCTGGATATCACTACCTATTCATCTCCCTTTTGGCTTTGAAGGTGAAATCCCTTACTCTCCTTCATCAGAGTTGACAGCAGCACCAAAGCTTTCTCTTCTGTGTTACAACACTCTCCTTTCCAGAGCATGGAAACATTAGTTCCTCTTGAAAAATGTAAAACAAAACCTAACTGACTTTTTGTCTTAGAATGCCATTAACACACAGTATTTTTTTTTTTTTTCAAACTGATAAGGTATTTAATCCTTTGTCTACTCTGCTTATTTGACATGGATATAAATGTTCACAATGTTTACTACATCTAGAAAAGAGAAATAACTTCTGATTGAAAAATTCTTGTACAAAGCTGTTGTGGTTTTCTGTTGTTATATCTTTTTACTAAGTTTGGACTTTATTCATTGTTAAGAACTGCTCTATTTCTAGGAAGAACTAAAGCAAGCCTAACAGTATATACTATACAGATTATCAGATTGGATGGAAACTGTGGTTCCCTTTTGCCCCTTGACTCTATGAATCAATGTACTCTAGGAGGAACTGCTTAAATTTCTGAGACATGGAGTCTTCTGCTTGACATCCTTTGTAAAATTGTATGTATGAGCCATGGGACATAGAGTATGTACCCTTCCCAAGCTCCTCCACATATCATTCAGGTTGGCTGAAAATTGCTTGTTGAGTTTATATGTTGCCTTTAGCAGTGGTACAGCTGAGCAACAAATGACTGGACTGACCTGTAATCCCTTACAGCTATTGGTGATAGAAAGTAACTGAAAATATGACTTAGTTGCCTGGCTAGGTCTTCATCATGTAAATGACAAGAATATATGATGAAAACTGTAGCTTTTAACCTCAAAAACAGCAGAAACATGGACCATGAGTATCAGTAATAAAAAAAATATATATTTTAACTTTTGGATGAAAAATATTGGAATACAGACAATTATACTGGAATGGCAGATGCAATCTGATACTATCACATGTATGCAGTTTGAAATCTTTCATTCATGTTTCCATCTGAGCAACTATCATACAAATAGAAATAAAATGTTATATCTAAAGTAGTATTGAGACACAGGAACATAAGTTTACAGGTAGGAAAGACCTATGACAGTATTTAAGACCTTTTATTGCTACAACAGGATAATCTTTACTTTTTCTACTGGAATTGCATTTTTAATGTTTAAGAAGATGTAGGATTAATACTCTTCTTTTTCACATACCAGCAAGCACTGTCTGGAAATAGCATTGATTTTGTTTCATTTTGCTTTGCCTTGTGTGTGTTTGTTTTATTCGAGGGTTTTTTTTGGTTTGGTTTGGTTTGGTTTCATTTTTTGTAGATTAAATGTTTATTTACTTAACTTTATCCTCTAATAGTTCTTTATTTTTGTGGATGTCAATCACTTTTTCTCTGTCCTGGGTGTTAGCATATAAGTATGTTCCTATTAGCCTTTGCTTAAACACCCAAGATATATTTAGACTGAGAATCTTAGAGGACCTTTTGAAAGATAGATGTCCATATCCACAGATCCTCAAAAGATTAACGGGTTTTGGACAGAGAGAATCCAGTCTCTTTCTCTAGTTTTGAGGAAATTCTTCCAACACATCTAATCTACATTAAAATCTCTTGCTGGACTAATTATCTTTCAGCAAACTGTAATATCCAATTCCAGCAATATTTTGTGTTCATATGAATCATAATGATCATTCTATCTGTTATCTCCCTATGACTATGTGGTTTTGTATAAACTTCATTATTGGAAAGGATGCCTTTAACTGCCATATGTCCATTTTAACACTGTGTCAGCGTGCCCATTAGGAGTCATTTATAATGACTCCCACACAGAAGTAATTGCATTAATGCTTTTCTGAGTATTTTCTCAGAAGAAAAATCACATCTATTTTAACAGATGAACCTTGATATTAACTTACTCCTGTGTTTTTCCTCTCTGTGCCATCTTTCCCAAACAACACTGACCTTTCACTTTATTGCAGTTTAGTATCAGTTGCATACTGCTAACCACCTTCTCTTCTACGTATTCACGAACTTATTAAACAAATTAAGATTACATTTCAATCCTGTCGTCAGCGGCATGCTTCAGATTGGCAAAGACATTTAACTTTTACTCCTCAATACAACATGACCAAGCGGGCTGATATCGAAGTGTAGGTTTCCCATGAGGAGTTTTCATACACATACACCTCCCCCCTATGTGACTGCTTCCAAAATGTAAACATGGATTTCATCTGTTTCCTCCTTCAGGTTCTTCAAGCATTTAAAACTCTCACTCTGATGCCACCTATTCGGAAGGCATCTAGAGTGGGACAGCTCCAGATTAAGGTACCTAAGCATAGTGTTTATGTGGTAACTGTGTCTAACCGCCTATTGTATAGCCAGTGAAGATCAAAGGTTCACCTCAGCTACCTAGACACAGGCACATAATGCCACTGAGATACAACTTAGTACAAAACACTGGCAGATTCATCCAAATACACTGAAGGTTGCACTGAATGTCATTTGTATGGGTCTGAATAACATATGTCTTGAGACCCCAAAGCTGGATGTGATATTTCAAATGTGGTCTAAAGAGTGCTGAGAAAAAGGGAATAGTCACTTTCCTCCATCTACTGGTTATGCTCCTTTTCCTAGGCCCAGGATATCCATGATTCTGTTCACCTTCATCACTGCCAAGGCACACCATGGGCTCACATTCAATTTGCTGCCTGCTACCCCTTGGGTCTTTCCCACAATCCTGCCTCTCCAACCTCAGCCTCCACCTCTGCAGGAGGGTGATAGTCATTTCCATGTGCAGGACTTTTCAACTGTCCTTAATTGTCACAAAATTCTTTTTTGTGACATCCCTCCAGACTGCTTGGATCACTCTGGCCTCAAATGCAGTGACTAGCCCTTCCTCTTTATGAGGATCCACTTCCTGTCATCTTCCAGGCCACTGGTAAAGATATGAAGTAAGGGAGATCCTAGAATAGGCACCTGAGGTAAGAATATTCATGTTTAACCACTATTAATAGCAGGATAGGTAATCCAGCCATTTTTTCACCTGTCTAGTAATCCAGCCGTTTAGACTGTAACAGATTATATATATCTAAATTATAACATCCCATACAAAGATTATGTTGGTTATATTGAAAGCTTTGCTAAAGACAAGGTAGACAATATTCTGCTTTCCTTTCCCCACAGATCCAGCAATTTCATGCTAGAAGACAATCAATTTGTCAAGGAGGATTTACCCATGATTAATCTATGTTAGTTGTTCCCATTCACCTTTTTCTCCTTCACATGATTAACTGTATGATTCTCTACATCAGTTTCCTAAACATTACTGATGGATGTGTTAGCATTTTAATACACTAAATCCTGTAGACACTGTGGAGATCCAAGTCCCCTCATACTATGGATAAGCTTTACCTTTTTCCTAGTATTTGAAAATACTAGTTTTCAAAGTAACGAAACTCCTGATGATTTGTTCAGCCACAGATACTGATCTGTGATCAAACCTTAACCTATCTGGATGTATTGTTTTTGTGGAAATAAAGGTTCTCAAGGTCATATTTTGCCTCTGTGTCTCATGACTTCTACTGAACTGACTTCTCTCTTCCTGCTTCCAAGAAAATGTTTCCTACTAGCAAGGTGTTAACCACTTCACTGCATGTTTGAAAAGGGAGCTGGAAATAAAAACATAATAATAAATTGGAAAGTCCCTAGTATTTTCTAGAAAATTATTCTGCAGTACTTGAGTTTTTTGTTGCTGAGAAAGGATCTCTGATAGTTCTCTGACTTTCCTATTTTAATTGATTTTTCTTCACTTTGCTAAAATAACCCCACCCTATGACTGCGATGTCTTCCTTCTTGTTTTTCCCAATGCTTCTTTCAATACTGTGATGGTTTTACCTTGGATGGAGGCCAGATGCCCACAAAAGTCACTCTATCACCTTTTTGGCTGGACAAGGGAGAAAATACATATTGAGAGGCTTAGGAGTCGAGATAAGGACAGGGAGAGATCATTCAGCATTTAGCATCATGGGCAAAACAGACTCAACATGAACTTTTATTTGATTTATTACTCTACATTACACACACACAAACAGGAGTAGGATAATGAGAAGTACAAGCAAATCTTAACACACCTTCCCCTACCCCTCCCTACTTCAAGGAGTCAGCTTTATTCATGGTTTCTCTTTCTTCCTCCCCCAAACAGGTCTGCAGGTGGAGACAGGGATGGGGATTTTGGTCAGTTCCTCACAAGTTGGTTTCCTTCTTAGCAGGGAGGGCCATTCTTCCCATTCTTCCCCTGCTCCAGCCTGATCCTCCATGCAGTCACAAGCCCCTCCCCAAGAAAGCCTGCTCTGGTGTGGGCACCTCTCCCCACAGGCTGCAGGTCCTGCCAGGAGCTTGGTCCTATGTGGGTCACAGCATCTTCCATGTGTCTCCACCTGCTCCAGTGTGGGGTCTCTTCACAGGATGCAGGTGGGATCTCTGTTTCTCATCATCTTCCAAAGGCTACAGGGGAACAACTTGCTGCATTATGGTCTTCTCCATGGACTGTCTTGGTCAGGAGCAGGTCTGGGCTTGAGCCAGCTGGTGTTTGCTCTGTCGGGCCTGTAAAGAGCTTCTAGCTGCTTCTTGCAGAAGCCACCCCTGCAGCCCCCTGCCCCCCCTACCCCAGAACCTTGCCACACAAAACCACAACAAATATAGATGAGAATATCAATACACAGACTGAGGATCACTAAGATGCAGTGATGTTCAACAGGGTAAGGTGGAAGTGTGTCACACTGTATGTAAGGGAGAGGTTTGATTTCACAGCCATTACAGTTAGTAATAATGTGGTTGAGAGCCTTTAGGTAAGGATTAGAGGAATAGAAAAGAAAGGTAATATTGTAGTGGGTAACTACTGCTGATCACCCAGCAAGGATGTATGCACCAATTAGTTATTTTATGAGCAATTAAGAGAAAACTCTGGATCAGTAGCTCCTGTCCCTATAGGAGATTTCATCTTCACAGACATCAACTGCGAATATCATATTGCTGTGAGAAGCAGATCTTGGAAATTCTTGACATTTGTAGGAGTTAATGCATTGTCCCTGTTTACTGGAAGCTAGCCCATGTTATTCCAATCTACAAAAGGACATGAGGGTAGACCCAGGCAAATACAGACTTTAGTCTAACTTAAATTTCTGGAGAAAAATATGGAGAAAATTATACTGGGAACTATTGAAAGGCATTTGAATGACAATGTAATCATCAGGCACAGTCAACCTAGGTTCAGAAAGGTTAGGTCCTGTTTAACTGATTTGATATCCTTCTATGATAAGGTCACCTGTGCAATGGGTGAAGAAAAGGTAGTGGATGTAGTTTTCTGGAACTTACTAAGGTTTTTGATACAGTTTCTCACAGCACCCTTCTGGAAAAGTTGTCCAACTATGGAATGAGCTGGTTCACAGCGAAGAAGTGTCAGAAGGGCAGAACTCAAAGGGTTGTAGTGAATCGTGGTACATCTGACTGGTCATTAACCACCAACAGTGTTCCTCAGTGTTCAATCCTAGGGCCAGTTTAATTCAATGTATTTGTCAATGACCTGGATGCAGGAGTTTAATGCACCATTAGCAAGTCTGTTGATTATACCAAACTGGGAGGTGCTGTTGACTCTCTTTCATAGGACAAGAAGCCTTGCAGAGGAATATGGAGAGATTGGAACATTGGACAATGATTAATAGAATTAAATTTGACAAGTCCAAATGCCAGGTTCTGCACCTAGGAAACAGTAATGCTGGGCACAAGAATAAATAGAGAGAAGAATTGCTGAAGGGCAGCCCTGCAGAAAGGGATCTGGGAGTGCTGGTTAACAGCAGCCTCAATAGGAGTCAATAGAGCAATGTGCCCTGGCAGCCAAGACAACAAACCCCATCCTGGAGTGTATCAAACACAGGATAACCTGCCCCTCAAAAGAGGTGATTATCTCACTATATTCAGTATTGACGTGGCCTCTACTTTGAGTACTGTGCAGTTCTGGGCACCATAATTTCAGAAAGTTGTTAAGGTACAGTGTTGGGATGCATGGAAATGGCACAAACCTGTACAAGGGGAGGTTTAGACTGGAAATTAATAAACATTTACTTACCCAGAGGGTGGTCAAACACTGGAACAGGCTTCCTAGAGAGGTGATCAATGCCCCAAGCCTGACAGTATTTAAGAGGCATTTGGGTAATGTCTTTAATAACATGCTTTAACTTTTGGTAAGCGCTGAAGTGGTCATGCAGTTTTTCTAGATGATCATTGTAGGTCCCTTCCAACTGAAATAGTCTAATCTATTCCACATGTAATATGTTTTGGGTTTAGCATCATGATGTGATTTCCCACACTGATACAACACTTCATGTATCATATTTTATAAGAAAAAAACGCACATTGTAAAATTCTCATATTCCCAGTGCGGTCTCTAAGCTTATATTCCTTGTGTTGCAGCTATCTTTTGTCACCCATAAACAGTAAATAGGATAGATGTATTGTTTAAAATATACATTTAAAATCTCTCTTTTTTTAATTTCCATAAACTTTCAACTGCTTTAATGTCAAACTACTTAAATCTTTAAACTACTTGTCTGGGTTGCAGTCTCCTCATTTTTCAAAAGAGCATATTTAACAATTTAGGAACTGTTGATCTTGTTATTTTGAAACATAATATTCTTGGTGTTGTCTCAATATGCATCATGAGCAATTCCAATAATTTCAAGAGTATATCCCTGACAAAACCGTCTATACAGCCCCAGAAACAAGTTAATAATGTATTACAAATGAAGTGTGCAGTCCCTGTCATCTGGTTGGTTCATTTTCTTTTGTCACCTGTCTGAAGTTTTCTGTTATCCTTTGCCATCTGTGCACCTTTTTTAAGCTTTTTACAATGCTGTATTTCAGGACAGGAATAGACAATGCTACAGACATACTTGAAGAAATTAATTCTGGAAAACGATCTACAATTGTCAAGGATTTCATGTGGAAACAGAGCAGAAGCAGATGATCTACACACTATTTGTCTTCTCTTCTGGTAAGCTAGAAAGTTTTTCAGGCTTTTGCTTGCCAATAAAAATCCAACTGTGCCTGTATGCTCACAATTAATGGGAAAGGTCACAATCTGTCAGAACCAAGAAAACCTCTTCTGTAACTTTGCAGATTTTTATGAAGAAAGCAAACATAAGAAGATTGTGGGGTTTTTTTGTTTGACATAGCCATCATTAATTACCAGTGACAACATGTTATTTCATGAACTGCAAGTTTCAACAACCATATAACATAATTCAACTATCAGGATAAGCTAAGAGAGATCCCGCATACTGGTATTAAATCTTTCTAGAAAATGAAAGGAAAAAAAAAATCAAACCCACAAAAAAACAACAACATCAACAATAGTAATAGTAATAAAACCCAAACAAAAACAATAAAAAAGAACCCTGCCATAAAGAACTTCTCCACTGGTCAAGAGATGGATTTTTTTATTCTGAATATTAACGCCAAAATTCCTGTCCATTCTTTGCCTTGTGGTACTTTCATCAGACCATCAGGAAGAAGCAGAATTGAAAAGTATGGCTCTCAATAAGTAACCTGTCTGTCTTTGTTATCATGAAAGTATCTTCCTAGATAACCTGAGACATTTTTTAAGTTCCTGTACTGAGACCAATGGCATAAACATGAATAATACTTGGGAACATTTTCAAGCAAGTCAGTACATCCCTGTAGTTTGCAATTCTGGGCTCTTTACAAAAGTTCTAAAAACTCTGAGACATCATCTCAACCTTCCTTTTAAATAAGGACATGTAATTCATGCTTGGTGTGGTGGTTTTGGCCCTAACTAAAGGCCAAATACCCACCAAGCCACTCGCTCACTCCCCCTTTCAGCCGAAAAGGGGAGAAAATAGATATTGAGAGGCTTAGGACTTGAGATAAGGACAGAGGGATCACTCTCCAATTAGTGCAATGGGCAAAACAGACACAGCACAGAATAAAGAAAAGTGATTTATTACTACTTACTACAACTACTACACCCAGTGAACCGGAACGAGATAAGAAGCGACCAGGTCTTAAAGCACCTTCCCCCCACCCCTCCCTTCTTAGCAAACTTAAAACTCATCCCGATTTTACTCCCTTCTTCCCCCCCCAACATGGCACGGGGAAGGGCAGGGAATGGGCAGTGGGGTTCTGGTGATTCCCAACAAGCTGCTTTTCTTTCCCAGATATTA
>VZTU01024807.1:55859-92911 GCA_013400835.1 Zapornia atra | reverse complement strand
AACCAAACACAACAACAACAAAAAAAATAGTTTCAAGAACTTGCTTCTTCACATTATTTCAAGAGAAGAATCTCCATGAATACCAGGGCATTATATGGAAGCTTAAATTACTATCTATCAAGATTACCTAGTATTTCCTGGCAACATATTTTCAACATTTTGCAACTTTGCAAAAATTAAGCACTACATACAGCTTTGTCATGTATATTTCTGTCACCTCTAGTACCACCTGCCTAGAACTGTAATGTTTCCACTAAAGCTGCACAGCTATTTCTTAAAACAAAGCTACAGAAAAATAGATTATTTAAGGTCAAAATATGTTGGCAGCCTTCTCTTTGGAAAGCGTGAGTTCATTAAGCAATGATTTGAAATTTAATAGCAACAGTTAGATTACCAGGGACACATCCTCCATCACCCCCACAAAAACCTACCCAGATTTGACCAACATATAAACTTTGAAGAAATTCCCAGTTCATACAAAGTTAACAGAAACACAGATATTTCTATGACTGCTTAACAACTAAACCACACTCTAACCGATTTTGCCAAAGTCCTTCCCGAAGCTCTGTATGACTAGGTCTAGATACTATCCCCCAGTACTACAGCGCACAGCTCTTCACAGTTCTAATGGCATTGCTGATTGTACAAGCACCAGTCCAGAACAGAGCACATGAACATGTTCCAGGGCAGAGCACCAGAAGTGTACCATTCTGCATCAGGGTAAGATTCAGTATTTTATCTTCCATCACTGGTTTGTATCCCTTCTCTGTGCCAGACCTTTGCTGCTGCACCATAGCAGAAGGAGGAGTTCTGAAACAAGTAGCAGTCATAACCAAAGAGACCACAGACAGAACGCTCACTTCATCTGTGGAGGAGTTAGAAAGCACATACTTTCTTGATGAGCTAGTGGTAGGCAACTGCAGCAATTTGGAGGGCCATCTCATGTTTGATACCACCAAAGAATTCAATCTCTACAATTATCTCACAGTTCATCTGTGATCCAGACACTAGAGAATGACAGAAACATTACACTGACTCCTGTATGTTGTCTCAAAGGGCTCTGATGCCATTTGCTAGAATGTTAAACAGCCTCAGCTGCAACAGCAACTGCACCTCAAATGCTGCATGATGTTTCAAATGTACTGAAACATCAAAATCTTATGGGTCTGAATCTGGTTATTCAAAGCTAACTTATGCCTTGGACTCTAGACCCTCAAAGCCTTAATTTCAATCTACAAATCAGAAAGTATAGTAATTAGTGCACTGTTGGTAGGACCATTTCTACCTTTCCCCACATTTCAAGCGGTTGATCCCTGTAACTTTAGCTGCATAAGAAAACACTAAAAGTACATCTTTATCTACAAATACAGTGTCAGTACAGGTATTTAATGCACATGTTATCATATCAATGGCATCCTGGAACTGTGGAAACTCGTTTCTGTGAATGAAAAGCATGGTTGGATTTTTTTATTATTATTCATAAGAGTTGCAAGTACAACTGGTTTCCTTGAAGACTATGGTGATCAGTGAGGCATGACCACAGTAACAAACAATGAAATGCATAAAAACTAATTAAAACCTGAAGCTCATCTAATGGGAATTCTCTTGCATGATCATTCAGAACATCTCTTTTACCTCGAATAGCTATGGAACGACTAAGTGTAACACCAGCCCCTAATTCTGGTACATACTCCGAATATTGTATTGAAACGCATTCTGCTGACAGGTTTTTTCAAAAAATAGTTATTTTCTTGCTTGGTAGACTGCTGGAGTCATAAGATCTTAAGACAACTATAAAGCAGTGGAACACTGAGGTATTTGATTAGTAGAGGAAGGAACAAAGATTAACCTGCTACTAAAGAAAATGAAAACATTTATCCTCAACACACAGGTAATTATTGCCTCCAGTGCCAGCATAAATCCCTTAAGTGAGTCAGAGGAATGCTAGCAGAATATTTATTCAGAAGTTCAGAAATTTTTGCTGAGAAGTTTCTGAGGCTAGAGCTGGACTAACAAAACACCTGGCTTGGAAAGTCTGCCAGGGAAAGCAGATGGACTACACTGTGCCTTTCTATAACTTAAAATTTCTAATAAATTTCAGACTCCTGATGGCATTATTACACATTTTTTACCCCATAGCTCTATTACCTTTTAAAAGCTCATTTAAAAGGAAGAGCTTTTAAATAACACTTAGAGGCTAGGCTCATTGATATCATCTTTTCTTATACTTTCCAACCTGCCTGTAATAAGGCAGGGTATAAGCTTAAGGGGAAAAAAGTATAAACTCCTGCATTTTTTTCCACTAAGAATTTCCTGGACATTTTGAAACATGAAGTTTCCATACTGAATTCAATATAAACAGCCTCAAAATTAGTAATGATTAAAATACGAAAAATATTAAATCATTGCTGGGATTCTGGAAGTTAACATTATTAAGTATTTCACTTAAAAGTCACTGAACTCAAGAATTCTGGGAAATTCTTCCACCTCTAGGTGAAAATTCTCTAAGTAGTAAATGAGCACTTGTGCTGGTTTTGGCTGGGACCAAGTTAATTTTCTTCACAGTAGCTAATAGAGGATAGGTTTTGGATTTGTGCTGAAAGCAGCACTGATAACAGGGGGATGTTTTCATTATTGCTGAGCAGCGCTTACACAGAGCCAAGGCTTTTCCTGCTTCTCACCCCACTACACCAGCGAGTAGGCTGGGGGTGCACATGAATTTGGGAAGGGACACAGGCAGGACAGCTGACCAAAGGGATATTCCATATGGGGGAGGTTGGTAGGGGAGCACTGCCCAAGGACTGTCCGGGCATCAATCAAAAGGTTGGTGGTGAGCAATTATTTTCATGTGTATCACTTCTCTTTCTTGGGTTTTATTTCGCTGTATTATTTTCCGTTTCATTACATCATCATCACATTATATTACAGTTCTTAACACTGTTTTTATCTTAGCCCATTAAGTTTTCTTTGTTTTATCCTTCCAATTCACTCCTCACAACCTGCTGGGGGAGAGTGTGCAAGTAAGTGGCTGTGGTTAAACCATGAAGCACTCTCAAAGTCTAAACTATAGTGAAATTTCAGAAACAAAAGGTTCCAGAAGCCTTGATTTCTACCTCTTCTCAAAACACTCTAAAGTTATCAATGTATTGTCAGTCTGTTACTCTGAGTTTTTAAAATTCAGTTAAAAAAAACTTAGAAGAAAACATTGCTTAATCATGTTGCTGGGCTTTATTCTTTGAAGTCTAATTTGAGAGAATTTAAACAAACTAATTGCAAATTACCTTGAAATCTGAATTATTGCTTTAAAATTAATAACACTCATTTTGACATATTAGAAATGTGACATTAATTGCCTCAACTCAAGTTGTATGTAATTTATACACAAAGAAAGAAGTCATATTGATACAAAAATGTTGAAAAGCTACTTGGTCTATAAACAGGTAATATATGCTGTGGAAAATTAGACTTGCATTACCATTTTTGAAAGCATTTGGGTATTCTTGCAATTTACAAGAATCAGAGAACTGAAAATGGTTACAAGCCTTTACTGACTTACAAGTGGAATGAATGTCCAGGTGAACTTCCGTGCAGAAACCAAGCAGCTCACACATGTTGCTACACTTCAGCTAAGCAACATGTGCCAACTACAGAGAAGTTCAAGTCTGCAGTCTGTTCAATACCTATTCTCACAAACAGTATCATGGGAGTCAGATTCTGTAAGAGGATGACGCAGATTTCTCCATTGTGCAATGCCACTGGAGATAGCTCATCACTCCCACTCATCTTTGTGATACCAAGCTTGTTAATAAAAATAGGAACAGAGAAGAGTTTTAAAGGTGACCTTGCTAACTAAGGGCATTCTATAGCTAAACCTGAAAAAAATATTTCTCATCATGCAAATATTAAAACCTGAAAACCTGCCAGATTAATTTAAAGAATCTGGACGGCTGCAACATTTTAGTGTCTGTTAACTTGAAAACTTTAACACAATTTTTTAAACAAGTATAAATATTTATACAGATGATCTGTATTTAAGATTTACATTTTCAGCCAAATATTAAAAACTGCCTATCATCTAGTTCTGGACAAGGTTCAAGAAGGCAAATAAGAATAGATTCATCAGCTTTCAGACCAAATAAAAATAATCCTAAATTTTAAACCAATAGGATTTAAACGCTTGCATAAAAATAGTTTTTGTAGTAACAATTTCCTAATTCAGGACCTATATATAATCTAAATACCCACAAATGATTATCAACTTCCTTTTCAGCTCTTTGATTAAGTTGGCATTTAGAAGGAAACACAGAAAGTTATATAAACTGGCATTCAATCAATGAACAGAGAACAAGAATATTCTTCTAAAGCTAATCACATCTCTTCCAGCTTGAGCTACGATGGAATAACACAAGCTTTTCTAAAAATGTTTTCTTACTGAGAGCCAAACGATTCTGGTCCCTTCTTTGGAGAACATACGGCATTCCAAATCAGAATTAAAAGCAGGATTACACATCCAGATACCATAAGTTGCAGAAGTGTTTTCTAACCCTAAATATCAATACCTATTGAGCAAAGCATTAATGCATAATGCACTGCAAGCAGATGGTAACAAGCAACCTGTTTTCTGTTCTACATTACTGACATAATTTCAAGTGACACTGACTGAAATAATAATTTAGCAATGCGGTATTTACCATGAGGCATTTTTAGTGGTACTAGAAACAGTCCACTAAGCTTTACACCCAACACAGAGACCAAGGAAGTCTTCTGCAGATTAGGCTTGTTCCAGAAGTACATGTAATTTATTTTTGGGAAATTGGATTACAACACAGAAACTGTGACAAAAATAAATTAATTTTAAAAAGAAAAACTACCACTAAAGCTAAGACAGATAATATAACCATCTACAACACTGATGTCATAAAATGAAGACATTTCTGAACATAGTGTATTAAGAAAATTCCTTGGTGTATGCAATATCCAAAATTTAAATACTGCCTGTTCCTCTGATATCATTTCTTCCATGAAGATTTGAGGAGCATCCCACATATGGACAATACAGACTCAAAACCACCCAAACCAAAGTAAACAAAAACCACAGCCTTAAATTTCAATTTTACTGTGATATATATAAAAAACAAAACAAAACAACTTATTTTGGTTTTTCAAGTTCAGCCTATGAATTCTGGCAGATAAATACATCTTCAGTAGGTGTTTGCTGCTGGTAATTTTGTGCTCCATTTTAAATAACTAGCCATTATGTATAAATGCCAAAGACAATCTAATCCAGCACCTCAATCTGCATAAATATCAGCTTCACAGAAGGAAAAAACTTAAAATGATATGGTCCTTTCCCCAAAAGCTACTTTACAGTAATTATGTGACAAAATGAACTTTCCACATCTATAAAATGCAAAATCCATCGAACTGATTTTTATTCATATAGTGTCTTTTGCTTCAGGTTCCCAAATAGTTGAAATCCTTGTCAGCTGGCACTAGTCTGTCAAGAACCTTATACGTACACACACAAGCACACACTGACATATATACACAGCATATATACAGCACAAATACATGCATGCACAGAGTAATCTGTGATATTTTCTGGCAACAAAAAAAAAATTACTTCCCCACAGATTAACAAAAAGCATGAGGTAGAAGAAATCAAACTTCTCAGCCCATTTCTGAGGGTACAGTTGCATGAGATAACCTAGGCAATCTAATAGCAATCTACTATCAGAAGAGAAAATCCTCCCTATCCCTTCCTTTGCACCTCTTCTGGAATTCAACTGACACCTCAGAGAACCAATTCAGCCTATGCAGATAGCATAAAATTATTCACTTTTTTGCTGGTTCAAACCTGTATTAGTTTAGCAATCCTTTCAGTACCAGCAAGTTAACAGATCAGCTCAACCTGCATATTTCATACCTTACAGAGCCCCTACTTTCAAATGTCTAAGAACCACAATATTCTTTATTTTCATTTATGACATGACCACATGGAGATCAAGAAATGCTAGCAGCCAAAATGTTTTGGTCAAATAAGACACAAATATTTCAGTAACGATGCCAACCAACTCTCCCATAATAGCAAAACAGAAAGTGCAGTATCAAGGCTCTCTATTTGTCTTTTAATCCATCACTGGCATATAAACCTCCAATAAATCTAACATCCACCCTCACTCCATTCTGGCAGTCAAAATTCTCTCATCATTAGGGTGGATGGGACATCAACTCCTAATAACAGTAGCTTAGTTTATTACTGCTCAGAAAAAACTGCAAACACTGGCAGGAGTTCTGCGGCCATACACGAACTTGAAACAATAATTTTGCCTTCTGTTCATGTCATTGTAAAGTACACTTTATTAAGAAAAGCCAGGAGCAAACTTTTTTTGTCATCTATGCTTCTGTCAATGGAATTGCAGTATTATAGCAATAGGAAAAGTAAAAGGATGACAAGTATTGTTTTCAACTAACTATCAATATATATTTTTTTTAATTTTAAGTGCCAGTAGCCAATAAATACCAAATAAGAGCTGGAAAGCTTAACCTGTCCCTTAACATAATACTCTGATTTTTCCATTTGTCATTTTTCTGTGCTTTTCACTTATGCAGAATGGACACGTCCAACAATAAACTGTCCAAGAATACATTTAATCTTGTCCTATATAATATGCTCACAGTAATACAGATATACAATCACATAATGAGACACATTCCCAGAAATAACATGAGAAGTAGTGCATCCTTCTGTTTTACATGCAACTATTATTCTCAATCACAAAATGTCAGGTGAGAGTTTTACTTGCATAATAATGGGGGGGGCGGGGGCGGGGAAGAGGAAAGGAATCAGGAAAAGTCTCACTTGTGAAATGTGGTTGATTGAAGATTCCATGCGTCGAAGTTGGGATGCTTGGATATCCAGCATTTGGAGAACATTGTTGGCCAAAGTGTTGATCAGATAGGCTACGCTTGCTAATGACTGGGTTGTGTAGGCTTTGGTTTCTTCCAGGGCTCGCTGTTTATCTGCCGACTAAAAGCAGAAATAAAAGGTTTATTTAGTAAACTCTCTCACAAAGATTCTTGGAATTAATTCCTTCTGCCTGTTTATGAAGGACGAAGAATGATACAAGTGAAACTAATTCTATACCAGTTACCATTTTCCTCCTTTTCATTCATTCCACAAAAAATACTTTGTGCTTTAAGAGTTTCTATACTTTATAAAAGGAACAACCTGCTCATTTTTTCTTAAAATACTTAAAGTGCAACTTTTTACACTGTACTTTAGCAGTAAACGTTAAAAGCACTCCCAGATACTTATTCTTTAGTTCTTCTGAACTTTTGTACTTCAATTATATCTCATAACAGCCTGCAAGGATCTGCCAAATACCATACTCTTCATATCTCCCAATTATTTAGACCGAATTAATGCCACAAATGATCATTCACAGTGAATGAACTACAATTGCTCCCTTTAAATGGTAGCTGAATAAAACGTGAGAGGAATCATTTTTAAAAAGAACAAGTCTGTGTTTTCTTTTTAAACACACTTTGCGCATTTTCATATTGTCACTATTTTCTTCTTTGAAGCATTAGTATGATCCATTTTTCTAGTAGGAGAGCATCTAAAAAACATTTAGGCTATCAAAGCCAGGAGACATCCATCAGATGTTTGAAAACATACATACATTTCAAACAGTATTAAAAATAAAAAGCTAAGACTCTATTTGTCAGGATTCTGTGTTTCTCCTTGAAAAATAGTCAACATCATCAAGATCTAATTCAGTAAAAAGAATACCGATTAAAGCACTGCTAAAACACACAATTAAGATGCTAAGAAACTTTCTGATTTCCAAGACTTTGGCATACACTGAATGTCACTTTAAGGTGATCTTTAGTCCCTCACAGACTGATGGTGCCGTTTCTAAAGCAACAGTTGACAAGCATTCTCTACTCCCACTTGCTATTGTAATACTATAGTTCATAATTTCCTTTCCTTTATATATTATTCACAGAGGTTGGGCATCAAGGTTCAAGAAACACGCTTTTATTAGAGAAGAGAACATACAAGTCCGAATTTTTCAGCACAAGCTGAATCTACCATCCGTTTTACTATACATACTTCGGGAAACACTGAAAATAAGCATGTATCTATTTCAGGAAAATAATTATTACAGTCCAAGATATTTCCCAGGACCTTCTGGTAAGACCTTTAAAAGACAACTGTTAGCTTTCAAGAAAATAGACAAGCCCACAAAACAACCTCACATGTAAACACAGACACAAGACTTCCATTAAATGCTCACATGAAAGAGTCTCAACACTTTTCCTGAGAACCTCTCCTGTGTCCACAAACAACAATGGTAACTTGGGTAGCCTGTTAGTGTTACTTCTTGCAGACCACACTGGGTACCACTTCCTAGTCTGCTTCTAGAAAGGAGGAGAGCAGCAGTTGCTGCTCAGCCATTGAAGGGCTCCCACCATGATACCATGGTGCAGGAGAGGGGAATACTGTTAAAGGTAAAGCATTCTTGTCTGTCTGTTTCTTTTCCATGCAGCTGACAAAACCAGATGCAGCAGCAGAAGGAACTGAAAATTTTAGGAGACAACTTCTTAGGGCGCAATATGATGATGTTCCCCAACTGAGTATACTTGTAAAGGCTGCCTTATATCCAGCTACAAAGATGTTAGATAAATGCTGTCCCCAGAGCCCATGTACGAGCTCATTACTTTTAGCCAGCACGTGGCGAGCACATCTTTTATATAAAGGATCTAAGAGCCTAAGGACTCGCAAATGAGCAAATGAAGAGCTCTTTGCCTCCACTCTCACACCATCGTCTTATAAACGCATACTCTTCTTTCCCTCTCTCTACTCATCACCTCAGCTCAATCTGCAAATATCACTACTGCAGACATCCACACCATTGGACACCTTCAAACAATTTATGAATGGCAACAATAAAAATGATTTCCAGTTTTGCTCTGCAGCTGCTGAGGAAGTCTATTTATAGAAGCAGAAACTGCTGATTTACATTAGCACACTGTACATCCAGAATAGCTGGAAGACACCAGCAAACACAGTATTTTTTCATTAACAGCTGAAGTGGTTGAGAACAAAAGGAAAATAATCTATCATTTTAGAAATTACGAGCCTCTGTTACAGTTTTACTGCTTTTACTGTTTAAAGAAGCACAAATATGGATGTGTTCAGAGCTAGTGCTTCCAATGATGTAACCTAATAACTAAATTTGAGTCACCTTCACTCACACCAGTTCAAAACAACAAGGAACTGGCTTTTCAATGTTCAAACACAATAAAAAAATTCCTAAAACAACAATCCAATAAACACATTTAAGAACTGTCATCACGACAAAACCCCTTTTCAATGAGAGGCCTAGTTTGTGTATTTGGACTGATAACCTAAATAACTGTGATTTGGTCTACGTGTCTTTATACAGAGGGCCCCAAATTCTCTGAAGCAAACTCCACTCATGCTTGGCACCACAAAATTACAGTTTGAACTTTCTCCCTGTATACTAAGAAGATGCAGAATACATTGCATTTAAAATTAAAGTTACTATTTGAACCTACTTATTGCCAAGGCAATTCAAAACAACAACAACAAAATGACAGCATTTTAAAACAATCAAGTTCACCCTAAAACTCTAGAGTGAAACCTTGGGTCTCAATGAGGAATATAACAATGAGGAAAAACAGTCTGGAATACTTAGAGCAAATCCAAAGTTCCCTCGTGGAGATGTAAAACTAAATGTCAGTTAAAATTTGACTTGAAATACTAAGCTGTGTTTAGTATGAAATCTTAACTTTTACTTTGGAAAGTAGATTTCGAGAATTGGTATCTTATGCTCCTATGTAACAACCTCTTCATCTACACTCCCCAAGGACATGAAATTATATTGCATACAGCTGCTGCCATGCTCAAAGCCAGCAACAGATTTAGACAACTAAAATGCTATGCTGATAACTGAGTATTGTAAATATGTAACTAAAGGGATTTCTGTAAATAAAATAATGATTTCAAGTTATCAATAAATCAAATTCAAACATAACCCTTGTCAGACAAAGATCTCATACTCTGATCTTCACAACACCAGCCAATATGGTTCATAGCTGTTAGGCATGCAAAAAGTTATTTCACTATCCACGCCTACCAAAAATCTCTAGTCAAAGACAAATATACTCATTTGGGCCTAATCACACTGATAGCCTCTCTAGTTTCAGTAACCTATGGAAAACTGTTTCTATGTAGAATATTGAAAACAAGAGAAACATATTCTACTATGTTAATTACAACAAAATGAAAACTCATTACTGTGAATACTTAAGGATTTTAATCACAGTCCTTGAAGTCTTTCAGTTCTCAGAAACACTGCAGTCAGCATGGTCAAGAGCAAGTATGCTTTCAGTGCTCTGACCTAAATTAGATGCCATGAAACAGACCACTGAGTATCTCTCCATTTTAAAGTTTTTAAATATCTTTAGCATCCATGCACAAAAATTCTGCATGATTAGAAAAAAACAGGGAAAAAAAAGGACATCATGATACATCTACTTGTAGGGAAGCCGTGCTTCCAACAGTCAGTTAGATCAGCCTCATCTGTACTATTTTTAATGAATATTAGATTTAGGAAATCAAAGCCATTGTTTGACAAGTCGTCTTCTACAACACTGCCAACATAGGCAGTGTCTCATTCCTAGTCCTAACACATCTTTTCAGTTGTGACAGTAGAGTATTTGTAGGGCTCCAAGGAGGAATGAGTACCTAATCTAGTTTACAAGTAACTTAATGGTTATTTTAAATTCTAATCAATTCCATTATCTTCACTGCCATGCAAACTTGCAAACACTTGTGCTAGCAAAACTAAGTAGATACCCCAAAGAAAGAACAAATATGTTTATGGTTTAAGCAACTAATTGTGCTATTATGGAGATTCAGGCTCTAGTTTCAGCAGCAGTACCTGTGGAAGTAGAAGCCCCCAAGACAAACTGCACACTCTCTTTGCTGTACTGAATTAGACCAGATGGAGACATCCCAAATGAAAATTACCTGATTCATGAAACAAATTATGAGTTTTCCCACACCCAAACCACTGCACAGCCAGTGAGGCACATGAAAGCACACAATCAAGAATAAAGTGGGAAGAACTATGCAGTTGCTCTGCTTGCTAGAGAAAAGGAACAAGTGCTGGAAAGCAGGCATCAGTGCAGTTTTGCTAGTCCTCCACTACCTAAAACTCTTTCTCACAAGACTTGTGCACAGTGATTCCTTTGTTTCCCCTTAATACTTTTTCCATTAACTGTATTAAGAATGCTGCTGCGTCTCCACCTCAAACTTCCAGATTTGACTTTTCAATGTTAAGACTGGACTTAGGCATCACAGCTGGATCATCTTCACAGCCTTAAAAAGATAAAATGTTTCGATCATTATGTCTTCTGTGCCCACATTATCCAGCAGCAGTTTAGCATCTATTCTGTGTAAGATTTTTTTCCACACAATGAACACATCAGGTGGTCCATGCTGAATCACAAAGCAGCATCCTTTTCTCCTGCTCTCAGCAGTGAGAGCACCATTTTAATTCACCACAGAGAGCTCATCTGATGCTCCTGCCAGCCACATATGGGGTGAGGATGGTGTCAGCTACTACTGGAAGAGGCTACCTCTGCTGCAGCTTGAAGTGATGCCTCAGGCATCCAGACACTGCAGCACCCATTGCTCTGCCCAGCTTTTCCCCTGGAAAATTATTTCCATTTATAGGAGGAAGCACTCCCTGCTAAAACATTCTTTTGCCTCCTTCAGAAAACAAAACAAAACTATAGACTAGATGGAAGTATTTCACAGATCCAGACTAAGAGCCAGAACATAGATTACGGGGACTACTCCACACAAAGCTGGGGCTTTTAGTTAAAAGGAGATGATCAAAGTCATTCAGGTCAGCTATGAATGCACAGGCTTCAAATTCAATCAGAAAACACATGTATTACATACACAGTGCATAAGTATGTACTTGCTTTTAGTATCCAGTTCCATATGCCAGTCCAAACAAAGACGGACACCAAGTCTAACACAGCTCAGGAATGAGGATTCAAATCACCTGACAATATTTCTCATTTTAGTATTAGATTGCATAATGCAAATTGCTAACATTAGAAAGGGCATGAAAATCTACCTGCATCAAGTGCAAAGATGAACACTTTCAGTATCAGGATGCAAAGCCTAGGCACCACTTTTTTCTAGCTGCTCTGGAAGTTCCATTTGAATAGCACAATTACTTTACCAGATATGAATAAGGAATGACCTGGAGTGCTGGCTACAGAAGATATCCCTTTACTTTAGGAATTAAACCTCTCGGTGTTTTTTGTCCTGCCTAGGGAAATAGAAAATTTGTATTTATACAAGAAAGATAAAAAGAAGTTACAAAGAAGAAAAATACTATTTTAAATTGAGAGTATTTGGCAGGTGAGAGAATAAAACTTGCAGTAAGTTATACAAAATGACAAAAAATGGTAAAGGGAAATCTTAAATGCACATGGAGCACATAAAGCAGGACTGGAAAGGAAACAAGAATTTAATACATTCTTCCACTGCAAAGTGAAATCAACCAGAATATAGCAATTGTCTGTTATGCCACTGTTAATAACTTAATGTTGTACAAAAAAACCAGCTGTTAATACAGAAATAAATTCTACAAGGAAACAAAGGATGGCAGCAACAGGAGCGCTACACCAAAATTTACAGAGTATCAACCCAAGCAGATGAAAGAAGAAATGCTACCAAATGCTACAAATGCTACCAAATCAGACAAAAAGGAAAGGCTTCGAAAGACAGCAACATGTTAAAAAAGGAAAACACAGCTCTGATGAATTGGAAGGAGCTGCGTAATTAAAAGAGATCTGAAAGTGGTGCATGAAAAGCAGCACTAAAAATTGCTGGCAGTTTAGTTGGTTACTGAAGCTAGGTTTTTCCTGCTCAAGTTCTAAAAAAATTATTGTTATTTAACCACTAGTCCTCATCAACTTGGAAGTTCAAAGTTTCCAGTTTTCAAAACTTACACAACAAATGCTATTAGATCCAAAAACTCCGGAACTATGAGTTGATAAAAAATTGTGTTTCTTATTACAGAAGATTAACACCAGTTGTTGTCTTTAATATCAATATGAAAAAAAAATCTTCCAAGTTTAATACTTCATATTGAATTGAGAGGTAGGAATAAACCCTACAGTTTTTCGTTCCTCAGCCTATTATCACTCACAACTATCATAAACCTAAAAACTCATAGGAAAATTCATTCAGAATGGAAAAATCTCAGTTCATAGTCAAACAATTCTTCAGCATACAATGCATTTACACAGAAATATTTAACTGTTGAAGTGGAAGCTGAGGTTAAACAGTTTGACATGGGACTAACTACACTGAAAGGTGTGTCCAGAATCTAATCATATTTCCCCCAACATTTACAGCATCTCTTGCTATTGTTCAAAACAGTACAGTTTAGTGAAATAAAACTCATATTTAATAGACATAACAAAAAAGTAACAGTGAAATTTTAAGAATGAGACAGAAAATCAGTTTCATTTAATCAATATAACAGTTGTGTCTTCTGATTACTGTTCATAGAAACCCTAGCAGACATTTGTCCTAAGACTAACAAGCAAAACCCCTCAGCTTTCTGTTGAGGTTGCATCAGCTTCAAGAAGCCTCAAGAACAAAACTGTATGCCACAGAGTTCAACAAGCTTGTGTTATTCAGTACAAAACGTGCCCAACTGTGATCCTGACAAAGCACACTTCAGTTTTCCTGTGAAAGATAGAAGATTGAGCTTTTATATCATCCTTTCCATTTTAATTGTTGCTGAATTCCTTGAAGTTACTGAAAGCCTCATACATAATTAAATATTTTACACACATTTATTCAACTGCACAGATGGCATTTGCTTAGCCCATCCAAGTGCTTTCTGAGGTCCTTTCATAAGCTAGAAAAAATGATTGAGAAGAAAACTGAGCATCATTAATCCAATAATTATGCCAAAATCTTGCCAAAAAGTTACATAACTGTCAGTGAAAAATACAATAGCTTTCTCTTTTAAAAAGCTACCTCATTAAATGCTTACTTGCTAACAAATATCTACTACTCCTTTACTACCGGAACCACTCATTCTCAGCATGAAAAACACATACCATACAATTCACACGTAGCTGGGGTTATAACATGCAGTTGAAAAAAGTATGAAAAAGCAGAAGCAATCACTGGCATATTAGAACAGAAGAAAATGAGATTTCCCAGAGCTCCTGAAAAAACAAATGCCACAGAACTACCAGAAAACCTCAGAATTTCCCTTTCCAATGTACAGGAAGATCCAAGTATTCTGTTAATGCACTGAACAAAGGAAGAAACCCGGTCAACATGTTCTTAGTATAACCAGAGCTCCAAAGTACTTGGTGTGGGGGAAGATTTTTTTGTTCTCTGTCAAATGTAATACAATCATCTCTAAACTATTCATCCCAATTTGTAACATTTTTCTCTATATAATTGCTCATTCATGTAATTATCGCTGCTGTTACTTTAGGAAGAGAGAAGGCTAGCTTGATTTCTTTGAGACCCTACTCAAATTTTAAAATCAAGGAGAGATGGTAGTTATGTTGCCCATTTATAAATTCTCTATACCTTAAACATTATGAATTAATCATATGTTAAGAAATGTAACCAAAGAACATTTCAGATATGAACAGGAAGTGCTTCTTCACACATATCTTTCCACAAACCCGCTGGTAAGTTCTCTGGCAACTTTCTATTATTCTGTACTCAAAATAATACAGAAGCAGCAAGATGCACTGAGATCACACAACAGGGGAAGCAACAAGATTAATGGAACTGGTAATTCTGCTTACAACCTAGTAGAAATGGCAGCTCTAGACTTTGGAGGTGGTATATTTTTACTTCACAATAATTTTACCTTGATCTTATCTGGACAGGTAACTTTAATTAAAGTAACCTGCTTGACAACTCTGTCCCATATGTGAAGAGTGGAGCACGTTAAGCTCCTAGTCTGAGTAGTGAACTACTCTCAGAAGTGACAATACCAAATGTAAGTATCAGCACCACAATGAAACTTGAGTTGTTGGTGGACCCTCCAGACACAGACAGGGGTTACAGTCAGGCACCAAATCCATAAAACATTATAAACATCTGTGAAATTGAAAAGTACCTTTCTTCACTGTTGCATCCAAAGTCTCTCCTCATCACCTAAATGAAAGCATTTAACTTGCTGTTTACACAAAGTGCTCTTAAAATTTAAATACCTTTCAATGTGAGGTAGATTCTTTTGAATACAACTCAAAAGAAAGGGGATTACAACTACTCTCATAGTACTATGAATTCTGTATATTTGAAATCAAATGAAACACATCACCTTTGGAGCACACACAGTAATCTAAGCACAGCAATCAATAAAGCTGCATAAGGAACTTTGAAATTTAGGACAAACAAGTACTACAGAAGATACCCATTTTAGAATTAACACTGCATAAAAGCTATCATTAGATTTTATAATTCAAACAGCATTCAAAGAGCAAATAATAAATGTGATATTTAGAAAGAAAAGCCATTTCCAAATGCAAGGTTAATTGCATTCATCATATTTCACCAATATGCATATAAATACAAACAAGGTTATTTCCATTTGTTATTACATTATTATTATAATTTGGCTTAATTTATCTGCATGCTAATAACAAGCATACTAGCTGAGGAATATGCTCAGTATTCATAGTTTTGTAAAGTCTTTTACACCAGGTTGTTCTGGTTTTTAGATTACTAAAAAACTGTAATGATGCACTAAATGTCACTAGAATTTCCTGATCATAAATGTGTCTTTCTGATTTTTAAGCCCAGCTGAAACTCAGCATCAATAAATATCAGGTCATTCGCATTAAGTTGAAGTCTTTTGTTTTCATCACAGTTGATTCATTTGATATTTTCATTTCTGTGCTGAGCCTCAAAATATAGGTTTGATTAACAGCTAGGGAAGCTACCTTTCAAAAAATGTACACAAAGTCTAACCTCCTACAGGGAAAAGCAGCTCTTTAAAAATAGATCCTGCATTCAAGGCTGCCAGTGAGGGCAAAACTAACAAATGATAAACAGCGGTGGACAAGGAAGCTTTCCTGACATCTAATCACTTGCATCCCTGTTTTCATGCTGCCAGCATCATTGCAACAAATCTGTCATCTGCTTCCCTTAATTGTCACCAGGATCAAACTTAGCATTTATTTCCATACATTCACAACCACAGACAACCAATTTTCACATGCAAATTTCCTGCTCTCCAAAACTAGCAAGTTCCTATTCTCTGAAAGTAAAACCAAAGTCCTGTATAGCAAAAAAAAAAAACCAACACCAAAACACCCACCACCACCAAAAAACCAAACCAAAAAAACCCCAACCAAACAAAACATCACCCAAACAAACAAACAAAAAAACCAACCAAAACCCCAAAAAACAAAAAAACCAGGGCATGCTGCATTCATATAAACCTACTGGACAACATTATTATAAAGATTGTTCAACATATAAATTAGTTTTACATTTCATAAGAAACTGAACAGTATGATAGCAACCCAGCGTATTTGCATCTGTAATGTAGTTAACATGTAGCTGTATTAATAGTTACTCATCACTGCTTTACAGCATCAAATGTAGCTCTTGCTTGAGAAGCAAGCAGCAGTGAGAGAAACCTATTCCCTACTGCATTTAAGACTCACTGCTCATTCCATTAATCAATGCAGGCTTCACCTTAATGTGTTAGCTCTTCTGCAGTAATGCAGCTGAGAGAATTGGATCATTTTCTAGTTCATACAACAACATAATTATTATTGGAGTTCCAAATGCAAGGCCAATTTTGGTTTTAATACCAGTACAAAATCAACACATTTGTGGCCAAGACTATGCCATAAGAGACTACATCAATGCTAATGTGATGAACAAAATCTCAAACAGCAAAGATCCACAGGCTTAACCCTATCATCTCATGTATCTGCTGTCCTATAATTCTTCATATACCAACAATGCTTTAGCGTGCAGTTTTCACCTAATGTACAGGTAAAAACTACTGATTAATTCAATTCAACTAAAAATCGATTTTACAGCTACTTGATCAAAATAAAACAAGTCATTACAGCATTTGCAAAATAGCCTTATGAACTTAGTTACAATCATACAGTAATTACATTCTGCTATACAATTGTTTTCTCCTTAGCTTTATCTAATCAACAGATTTTATCTCTCAAAGAATCTGACAAAACTTACCATTTCTAAGAAAGGATGTCTATTTCAGCATCCCAAAACATTATCTAGTCACAGGGGTTTATGTAACAACTGAGTTATTTCCCACCTTTGCCAGTTTCTTCATTCCACTATAAATTCTCAATTCGTTACACAACAATGACTGGGGCCAACTAATGGTTTTAATTTAGAATCACAGTAGAGTTATCTGTGGCAGTAAAAGCAGGCTCTGCTTCCAAGTGTCCACTGCCAGACATTACAACCTCATAGGAAGAAAAGCTAAGTAGGATGCGCAGCCATGTCATCCACCATCACAGTTTACAGCCTAATGTACTAATGCAATTAGTCAGATGGCAGGACAGCTTGTAATTGCCAGACTGTAACTGCAGCATATGAAGGGAAGACATACGCCCTATTCAGCCAGTAACTCCTAAAAGAGAGGCAGGCAAACATGGAGATGACCATGCATCTGTTACCACAACCACATCAGGCTGCCATTGAGCAGTGGTGCACAGTCCCATTTCAGCAGGCATTGTGAAAGTAGTAAGGTAGCCCAAGGAACACAAGCTGCTGGAAAGCCTTTGCTGTCCCTCCACAGTAAACACAATCCTGTTATCCTCAGAATTCTTCCCACATTGTCACTCCAACTAACATGAATCTTTCCACTGCCATGCCATGTCCCTACTTCCTCACATAAGCACACCCCAAAATTTTATTGTTCTAGAAGTTATTTTTATTTTAATGTAGCTACCTTTGGTAACTATGGCTTTAAAAAAAAAAAAAGCTTAAAGAGAAATAAAGTGTCATAGCTGCCAGGTAACAGAAGTATGTAATTTCAAAGATAGTAGAGAGAGAAGGGCTTAAACTAACCGGGAGCAGGAATCTGCATAATCACTCTTCCATTTCTAGGAAATAACCACACTTGGATTACACATAGACCTTGACAGCAATCAGTTAACTCTAAATTTGAAATTATTCTTACTTGGCACTTTTTAAAGCTGCTGCCAATTCAGACATACTGAAAGGAACAATTTGTCTTCAGATACATGCCCACAATATGACAGAAAAATATGTATCGAAAAGTAGAGATCAAAATAAGAAACCTTCATACAACAGTTGCAACATACAATATTCCTCTAGGAGGCAACAGAATATGCCAGCATATTTGAATTCTGAAACCTAGAGATTTATGCTCAAATTACCAGAATCTGGGAGAGATGCAGTGGCAGTTGATCAGCTCTCAGGCACAAAACTGAAAAAAAGTCAGAAGAGGTTTCCCTGCATTTCTGCACAAAAGATTGGGATTGTGGAACCTATCTCACTTTTTTTTTCTCCTTTTAAACTAGTAGGACAGCCTTCCTTACCTATCTTGAAATGTTCTAAAAGCCAAACTCTCTAGCTCCTCCAATGCTACATCATCACAAATGCCAGTCTTAACCGAAAATGCACATTTGCAACCCACTACATGACCAGGCACAAATATACTCTCACCTGACTCTGAAAAATCACAACACTCCATGCAACTCACAGGCCTTTTTCCTTGCCTGCACTGGAAGGGCTTGCCAGGAGAATAGAACAAAGCAGACAAGTTTGATTTGTTCTTGATCACCATGTTCAGCCTGCTGAAAGCTGACCTCTGCTGTACTACCCATCTGCTGAAGGTGGCCACAACACTCGTGGTACCCAGTCATAACTGAACCAAGGATGAAGTCTAACTAAAGGCACCATCGCGATCAAGAAGTGAAAGAAAGTTAGTAAAAATTCACTCTGAAAACTGTTAAGAAAAAACAGTCCTTTCTTATTCTTTGGTGCCTATGTGCCCCAAAAGCAGTATCTGATACTTTTCTGGCAAAGACTGTTTTTACAACCTGTTGCTCACGTTACCACAGCACTGGAAAAACCACAATACTTGCAGAGTGAGGATGTGATTCTAGCCTCTTAAGAAGAGACTGTTAGACAAACTCTCAATCTGTTCTGCACTCCTTGAGAAACTAGTGAACATCTTATACATATAAAAGTAAAGTCCTCAAGAGAAGAGTCCCAGACTAATTCCGAAGGGTAGACTGCTAGAAATAAGGGTCTTTCAGAAGTTCATCGCTTTTGTTCATGTTTGAAATACGGTTGTCAACACATAAAAACACAGAAGGTTGCAGGTGGCTTTTCATTTTAACTAGACTCAAACATTGCTATGCTGCTACAATTTAGAATCTCAGAAAATAGGCAGAAGAAACCCTTTTTTGCAGGCACTGTAATTAGCAGTTATTCCCTTCCCAGTTTAATCAGCAGTTTTGGTCCATTTTCTTCAAAATTAGAAGTAAATCTTCTGCCAATTGCTATGTAGCTCAAGAACAACAAGCAAAGTCACTATATTCAACCTGCAGCATATAACTTAACACCACAGCATCAAGTTTTCTGTAATTACTTCCAGTGAGATCTGTATTTTACACACACGTTTTCCTAAGCATGACCTATATGCACAATAAGCACTTACTGCAGTGTTTACTGACCAGACTATTCTGTGCCAGTGGTAACTCATTTTTTTTAAGCAATATAAAGATTTTTACATTCATAAAAGGATGTGCATTTAATCTCCGATGTTAACTACACTGCAACTGTAATGCAGTTATCTCCTCACAATTTAAAGAATATTTCATTCTGCAAATCAGCTAATTATGTCTTTTAAGAATTAACACGTATCTCACAGAGGTTTAAAAACCAATGATTGATAAAAAACCTCCAATGATATAGGCAATTTTTCACCACAGATCATAATTCTTACATTTCCCAGGCTGGAAAACACTGTCACACTATATTACAGGTCACAGAGTGTTTCAGAGTGTCTCTGTGGCAATCTGAAGAGTTTTCTGTTTGCTAAAGAAAAGCCAGAGCTTGAAACACATAACCTATCAGGGGTAAGGATCCTCTTGCTTAGCTACAAAGGATCATAGTTCAGAACATCAAGTCAGTATGAGCCTGAAGAGACTGCATTTTCCTCAAAATTCCTTCAGAACAGTATGAAGGATTTCATACAGTGAACAATTAAGATTCCTGTCTAAAAGAAAAACATTATTACTTGATCACTAAAATGATGAAACTGGACACCTCGGCATAACTTTCTATGAATTCTACATGGTTGTTCTTACTCATTCACATACAGAAAGTAAATAATGTGCAAAATAGCTTCTTTGAATCAAGAGCACAGGAGGTTAATAAACTGAAATGAACATGACTAACCCCATGAGAATGCCAGCAACAACAAACAAGAGCTTCTATTTCTAAAAGGTTTAAGTTCCTTTGTTCTAACATTTAAAAGTTAGTTGCAGACAGCACTTAAGTATAACTTGTATGAATGCCACACAAAATTACATGCTAAGACTCTCTGAAAAACACAACTTCATCAATACCACAGTTACATCCAGGAGCAAATCTCTATACAGGACCTTATATAGACGCAGCAGCCAAGGACATAGTTCTATTAGCATACACTGCAAAGAATCAGGCAATCAAATTGTTTGGGATCCAACACAAGACAGAGCTCTATGAACTTCACAGCAATTATAAAATGAAAGATAAGCAGCACATACAATGGCAAAATAAGTTCTTCCAAGTCTGTGCCAATAAAGTTTGCTTTCACAAAAGCTGAAAGGGTGTTTCAAGAAAGTACAGATACATGAATCATTAAGGTCTCTGAAAGTAGTATAGAGTATTATTCTGTACTGTCCAAAACTTGGCAGCTGCCTGTCTTTGCACATGTATTAATCATGTGACAAAGTGGAGGGAAGTGATTCTCCTCCTCTGCTCTCATGAGACCTCACCTGGAGTTCTGCATCCAGCTCTGGGGTCCCCAGCACAAGACAGATACAGACCTGTTGCAGTGAGTCCAGAGGAAGGTCATAAAGATGACTGGAAGGTTGCACCACTTCTCACAGGCTGAGAGTTGTGGGTTGTTCAGCCTGGAGAAGTTCTGCCCAGTAAGGTCTCCAGGAAGACCTTATAGCAGCCTTCTGGTACCTAAAGAGGGCCTACAGGAAAGATGGAGAGGGACTTCATACAAAGGCATGTTGTGACAGCACAAGGGGTAATGGCCTTAAGCTGAAGGTGGGTAGATTTAGGTCAGGTATTAGGAAAAATTCTTTTCCATGAAGGTGGTGAGGCACTGGCACAAGTTGTCCAGAGAAGCTGTGGATGAACCCTCCTTGGAAGTGTTCAAGGCCAGGCTCGATGAGCCTTTGGGAAACCTGGTCTAGTGGAGGGTGTCCCTGCCCACAGCACGGGGTTGGAACTACGTGAGCTTTAAGGTCCCTTCCAACCTGAACTATTCTGTACTTCTATGTTCCAGACCTCAGCTTCCAGTAAAGAACTTTTTTTTACCACAAAAGCACTTGCAGGGACTATTTTAACATTATTCTCCCCAAATATGCATACATTTTTTGTTTCCTCTGTTTGTCTGATGTCAGCCAGGCTTCAACCAGGACCTTTTAGATTTGTTCAGATTCTGATTTCTGCACGTACTAGTGGTGTTCTGCCCAATATCTGTATAAATATCCCTTAGTCACTCCTATAGCAACCAGGACACTTTTTCTTTAAAAGCTATGGAACACCATTTTTTTCCCTCCAACCAGTATTTATGGAGTGGGAAGAATATTGGACAGGCAAGACACCATCTGTCACAGACATCCTGGCAGAAGCTAAAAATGTACTGTTATTTTTCCCCTACAACAGCCACATCCAGAGTAGCCCAACAAAACTTAAACTCAGAACTTTCATGAAGTAAATCAATCCATTATTATCCTCACCTAAAAAATTCCTACTAATTAACTTTTTTAGATGCAATAGTTTTAAAAGTAAATGTTTACACACAATTTTCAGAGAAAAGACATATACAGAGTACGACTCCTTCCTGCAATACAATCTAAACTGGGTCACAAATATTTCAGTAAAAGAGTAACTTTAACCCTGTAGTTAAGAATTATTATGCTGTTCCCCCATATAGGCCTAATTTCAGCATATCCAAATCCAGCAGCAATACCACATAGTTTTACACATTCTGGTAACTCTCACAACGGCAAGAGCTCTCAGCCATAAAATACATCACTAAGGATGGAAGCATTATGTGGAGTACTGAAGCCAGCCTACTCAAAGGGCACCAACAGCATGCCTACAACTTAGAAGCATACCTATAAGCGCTATATTGTAACGTAGTGACTATTCACACCATTAGGCTTAGATAGCTTAACAGTCTTACACTGAAGTTACAGAAGTGAAAGAGTATAGGATAAAAATAGAAAGCAACACGGCCAACTTGTGAAAGAACACAAGATTCCTCTCACAGCAGTTCTGTGCTGCTTTACAGGATATGAAGGATCCCCACCTTTGTGTTTACATTTACCGTAACAGAATAAGATTCTCAAATTTCACTTATTCACCCAATTTCAACAGTGTTCTTGTTCTGACAGCTCCTTGCTTTTGCAAGAGCAGAAACATTAGAGAGATGCAACAAAGTAAGAATATTTCAAATATTGCTGTCTTTTCTATGTCACAAAAGGTTCTCCTGCATTCTTTCATTTTTTTTAATGTGAATTCATTTGTTTTCAAGTTGTTGCATTGATTGTTACAAGTGTATATCCAGCAAGTTCTACTATCATCAGAAAAAAGTCTTTCCTCTATACCCTAATGAATTAAAGTGCTGCACAAATGACCTTTTCTTTAAATAGTATCACCTCTCTACCTATCTAGCTATGGCAATAAATAAAACAAAGAAAAAAAAATTAAAAGGAGAGTTTTAAGACATGAATCATAGGGAAGCTTTAAGACAGAGGCACAGAGAAAGCAGGAATCTTCAAGAAGCTTTTGAGACAACCAATTCTTTCCATTTTGCAGAATGCCCACCCATGGCATAACCTCTAATTCTCCACTTTCCTATACATGAGCAATTGGCTTTTTTGTAATACCATCTTCAGTCATCTTACTGAACAGCATGTCCTTGAAACACAGAAAATACCACCCTTTTTCCTCCCTGCATTCAGTAGAAGAAATATATGCAAATAACTCTTGAAGGACTGTGTTCAAACACAGCCTTAAGTGCATAAGAAATGCAACCCAAAATATCCTTGAGAAAAAAATCCCCTTCCAGTGTTTGTAAACAAAAGCAGTACTTACTCTGATTTGTGAGGTATGAGATTTAGAGATGAAAAGCATCATGTAAGAGCTGTGTTGTGTTTCTTAAAACCAAAAGTATCAGGTAGAAGCAGTTGACTGCTCAAGTTGTGACTGGTTTGTGCAGAGGCTTGTAATGAAAAGAATGGCAACTATTTGATTAGCCAAAAAACAGAGCCTAAACAACAAATGTCATTTTCATAATTTTGGGCTTTTGAACCTGCTGTGACAGTTTTGCTGTATGTAGCATCTACCAATGGGTAATGCCAAGAGGCCTGAAAACTAAAATCAAATCAGTTCAAAAACTACCACAGAAAGACTATCCTTTCTCTCCCTAACAGAAACAAATAAAAAAATGAAGTCATACTTATGTAGTAACTCTGCACTACATCCCCAACTGAACCATGAACTTCAGATGTAAAATTGGTGCTTAAATTTTAATGAGAAGTGAAATAGAAGGAAAATAGTAACCTTTGTTCATCATAAGAAAATAAGCAAAAGCAGAATCCTCTTCTCTTTACAATACTTTTAAACACAGCCTTTCTAGAGAACTAGTCGATTACTGGCACAGTATTCCCTACTTGTTAATGAAAAATTTCTTCTTTATATGTATGTATAAATGGTTAATTTATATCACAGCATTAATCATCCACCTGTTGAACAAGTGAGATAATTCACAGAATCACAGAATATCCTGAGTTGGAAGGGACCCCTAAGGATCATCAAGTCCAACTCCTGGCTTCACACAGGGCCAGCCAAGTCAGGGCCTGTCTTGTATACAATACATTCAATTTATAAACCTTACTTATATGAGGTGTCTTAATATGCTACAAATGTTTAGAACAGGCTCATTACAGGGAAAAATTTTGTTTTCAAGGATCTCTGCATTTGGTACATATTAGTTCAGACATATACAGAAGAGAAAAACCAAAAATTAGACTTTTATCTCCCCTCTCTTGCTTGTCGTCAAAAATGGATTCATCTTCTTATATCTGTATTATTTTTCCAATTTTAAAAATGTAAAGACAGCACATGTATTTTTTAAAAAACCTAAAATTTAAGTTTTAAGGAGATCACAACACAGTAATGACTTACAATAGTTCTATTAACTCATCTCATCAAGTGTCCTTAATTTGAAGACGGTTTAATTATTATCACTGACAGATAGCTATAACAGAGATCCAGAGTCTACAGAAAACTTCTAACCTTCTATTATCCATATTGACTGATTTATATAGATGAACATATAGTCAGAAAGAATTTCTTCTTTCTTTTAGGAAAAGACTGCTATTATGACAATGCACTGAGAACCTGACAAAAGAGGCCGCAAAAACAACATCATCACTAGTTTAGGCTGGCTACACGCTACTCTTTCACCAGAGCTTGCTTCTCAGGCCTTCCGCATGCTCAATCATTCCGCCCCTTCTGCGAGTCACTCCGTGCCCTTAGGAAAATGACACCCACGAAGACAAACAGGCTGAAATCATTGAAGATAATTCCTTCTTCTTGAAAGACCAACACAAATTTGTACAGTAAGCATTTCGAAGGATACAGGAGATATGCTACACAATAACATAAGTTCTGTATCCTAAATAGAACCAATATCCCAAATAATCCAGTGAAATCGATTAAAGAGGACAATACAAAACACTTCATATAATAATGAGCATGAAACTTCGTCATGGACAAATTCAGAATAAATGCAAGGCAAAAACATATGAAAAAGACTTAAAGCTGCTTAGATTCTCACTATTTAAAATGTTTAGCCTTTTTAGAATACCATTAAATTCTGAGCCTTAACTCACGGCAGTAATTCCACAGATTTTGTTAAGAAGCATTACCTATCAAACTGAATTTAGTATCCATGTACTTTGCCCAACAAAAGTGGAAAAACAGTGTACACAGTTCATACTTTTCAAAACTTTATTTGCATATTCTTATAATGTATGATTTCTCTGCCAAAAATAACAGCTCCATTTTCAATGCTCATCTGGGCATTCTTCAATCTTGCTGATATTCTGTCATCCACTTTAGTCTCCTATTTCGCTGTTTGCGGTGTGGGGGATAAGTGGTTGGCTGTTGTTTTTACTATTTCTCCTTTCAGATATATTTCTAAATAGCAAAAATTACTGGAAACTTTCCGCAGTGGCATGAAATCTTTAATTTTTTTTTATATAAGAAGGGGTTTTTTACTCCTTTTGGTTAAATACTTTGTTCTTGCCTCTCGACTCAAACTCTCCTGACAGATAAATAAATGTATATTAAATTATTCAAGAATAGCTGTTCAATTTGGGATATTTAACAAGTTTACATTCTCCACAAGTTGCGGCAGACCTGTGTTTACCCAATAAAAAAGTAGGTAGATAAGTTTTTGCAGTCTGCAGCAAACATTCTGCCTCATACACAAAGCTATAAACAAGCTCCACTACTCACAGCAACGTACGAACTTACCATCTAGTTACAAAATTAGGGTGAATTCCAAACTTTGTGTTGGTGCTTTCCAAATCCTCTCAAACTTACAGTTTAAAAGGACATTGTTTTAAATAATTTTGAGAGTTTGCACTGTATATTCAGTAAACACATAGTATTTAGTGTTTATTATAAAAGCAAATAAAAAAGTGTGCTTTGAATTCATACTTAGTGATGGCCTTGTATATTTTGGGTTTTAAACAGAATAACAATTTTCTCTTTGAAAAATGTATCAGACTCAACAATACTACTTCAGCTACGCTTATACATCCCTATATGTTAAGATAAGCCATACCAAGAACAGACTTTAACTGTTCTGTGAGACAGACTCTACAGAATTGTATTTCTAGCAGATACGTGTTAAGAGTCCCCTCCAAAAACAAGGCCTAGACGCTTACAGAATATTTCATCTGCCTCTTCATCCTGGCTGGGTGGTCTGAAACATCATCCCACCATACCTGCCTTGTTGATCTCCCTGATTCTTTCCCATAAGCACTCAATCCTATTGTCATCATCATTAACTCTAGACAATCAAAACACTCTGGAACACAGAGGGCCACCCAACCACTGCTCCTTCCCTGCCTATCCCTCCTAAAGAGTCAATAGTCATCCCTTGCAGCACTCTAGTTGTGTGAGTCATCCCACCATGTTACCATGATGGCAACAATGGAATAGTTTTCCAGCTGCAACCCAGCTTCCAGCTCCTCCTGTTGTTGCCCATGCTGCATGCATTGGTGGAGATGCACTTCAGTTTGGCTGTTGATCCTGCCACCACCTTGGGGGAAGAAGCCCTAATTCCTACATAACCATTCTCAGGCACTTCTATGGTTTCTAACACATCAATAACCCTTGTGTCTTTGCTGCCACATGGATCTCCATCCTCTACCTCCACTGAGAGAGCAGGCCAAAGGACCTTGCTTGCAAACCATCCCTCAAAATATTGTCATGCAGCCCCCAGGCTTACCTCTAAAGACCCTATTTCTATCTTTCTCCTCCTTCAAAACTAAAGTGCTTTCAATGAGTCCTACTAATTCCTGTGCAAAGATACTTTTACCTTTTTGAGAGAAGTATACCCCATCTGTTACCAGCAGGCCCAGTGTCATGGAGACTGACCCATGATCAATAACCCCAAAATTCTGCCAGTGACACCAGGTTCAGAGCCAGGTATTGCTCTGCTGGCTCTTCCTGTTTCTTCCCTCATCATTTTCTACAACTGGAAGGATAAACGAGAACACTACTTGTGCTCCTGATCCCTTAACCAATCGTCCCAAGGCCCTGAAGTCTCTCTTGACTGCTCTCAGACTTCCTGTTGCAATTTCATCACTACCTTGAAAATCAATAATGAATAATAATCTGAGGGCTATACAAGGGTAGGAAGCCGCCTCTTCACATTTTTAGCCTGTGCCCCAGTGACATAGCAGACTTCCCTAAGTAGGGGGTCTGGTTTGCAGATTGGACTTTCAGTTCCCTTCAGAAAGGGGTCTCCTATGACAATGTCCCATCTTTTTTCTTTATGGATGCAGTTTTAATGCAGGGCATAGGCTGTCTTAACCTCGGCAACACCTCCAAGATAGATGAACCTTCTAAGTGACTTCTAAGTCACTCCAAAGCAAAAATTCCTAATTTTTGTTCTACATAGCTATGATTTCCTTCAACTCTAAAATAAAAAGTTAAATCACTTTCTTCTCCTTCCTTGAACCCAGTGAACTTGTTTATACAAACACTAAAAAACAAAACCACATTGAAATTCTCGCAAGGTTTATCCTAATCCTTTACCAAAAGGATTAAGAAAAAGAATCACAGGAATTAATATCTGCTTAATCCCAATGTTAACCTTCCAAGAATTTGCCCATAAAACATCAAAGATTAGGTTCATCAACTTGTTTTATCATTTGTTTCCAAAATAATTCATATGATAGTCATAAAAATATAGAAGAACAATAGTTCCCGATATAGGAAATAGTTCTTGTGAACTCTGAAAATTGAAAATTAAAATAATTTTAATAATGATAGCATGCAGGTTGAAATAAGCATCTTCAAACAAAAGCATCTCAGGATTCCCTAAAATCTGAAGTAGAATTTTAATTGCCATTATCTGATCTTCTAAGAGTATAGTTTTAAAACCAGATACGATCCATAGTATAAATCACCTTTGACAAAACAGCAGCTGGTTCAAAATAGGCAAAAGACCCCATAATTATTACTAAGAATTTTGAGAGAGTTCATATATATTAAAATTTTAAATTCACGATCACAAAGTACCCTAACAATAACATCTGCATTTACCTAGAAGACTTTCTGACTTTAAGACAAAATATTGTATTTATGATTTCAGCAGAAAAACAGCTTTATCTATGTGTATAACAAACACATACAGGCTACCAAAAACTCAAACCAAATAATATTTCTTCCTCTCTGTGCAATTCACTGAGCATAAAACAACTTCATCATAGTAACACTAAGCCAATAATAAAACAAGCACTTTTATTTCAAACTGAGAGACAATTAAGAATAAATATTACAATGACATCTACTGGGAAATAAGCTACAGTAAAAAGTGAATAGCATATATAGTCCAGAGTTCAGAGCATATCATTGTAAATTTGACAGAACAACTTCTTTATTGCACCTGGGAACCGAAAAATTTAAATTTCTCACTGAAATAGGCACAACTCATCTGCAAGAATACATTTGTTCATTCACACCGACAAAAAACTGCCAACCTGACCTGTGAGAACTTTGAAAAGATGAAATGCACCTAAATTCAGTGTGCTGCGATTACATGCTTCATCTACGGACATGCAGTTTTGCTTCATAAAGTATGAGAAACCCAGTGACTAAAGTTCCGAGTAAGGGTATCCAACAAACTTTACAAAACATAGATTAAGCAAGAGTGTAGTTTCAGGTGCATGGTCAGCTATGAAAGCATAATAGCTGAAAACAAAGTCCAGGGAAAATGGCTCAGCAGACTCTAGACATAGAATCAAGGAATGGTTTGGGTTTGAAGGGAACTTAGAGATCTTGTTCCAATCCCCCTGCTATGGGCAGGGACACCTCCCACTAGACTAGGGTGCTCAAAGACCCATCCAGCCTGCCCTTGAATACTGCCAGTGAGGGGGCATCCACAGCTTCTCTGACAGTGTCTCATCACCCTCACAGTGAAAAATTTCTTCCTTGTATCTAATCTAAATCTACTCTCTTCCAGTTCATAGCCATTACCTCTCAACCTATTGTTACACACCCTTGTAAAAAGTCCCTTCCCAGCTTTCCTGTAGGCCCCTTCAGATACTGGAAGGCCACTATAAAGTCTCCCCAGGGCTTTGTCTTCTGTAGGCTGAACAATCCCAACTCTCGGCCTGCCCTCATAGGGGAGTGCGGGAGATCCGGACATACACACAGAGACCAGTATGATCAGGTGAATGCCGTTTATTCAAACCATTCATCCACTTATATAGCCCCGTGCCATGTGCTCGCATCCGGATAGCTCCACCCCCGCCGTGTGCACACATACGGCCCCTATTGGTTGAGCACATACGATCATGCGGCCCAATACACTCTGTGATTGACTACAAGCCTTAAAGCACACACACAGTTGTTACAGTTCAAAGACTGGATTGCTCATGTGCCCATTGTCCGCTAAAAAGCCTCCAACAGGGAAGGTGCTCCATATAGACGGCTCCACATAAACTACTGAAAATTTGCTGCAAAACATGGTACTTAAATCAATGTTTTCTTCTCCAATAAAATGTTTTGCTGAACCTAACAGAGTGAGATTTCACTTGCTTAAAGCACTGACTGGAGACGCTCTTGCCTTACATGGTGCACCATGGTGGTGTACCACTTCCTGCCTTAAAACCTACAGCACTAAGCCACAAAGATTAATGACTGTGAACGCAAGTAAAACATGAGCAATAAATTTTAGAGAGCTTATTAACTGTAGGATGCAGAAGCTTGCTACTCTGAATTACAATTCTTGATCAATATTATTCAATAACCACAACCTGAAAATAAACTATAGGAGGAAATTACTAGAATGTCACTTGGAACTAACATTTAGGGTTACAACACTTCCTTTGTATTAGCAACTTGCATATTTACAAATATTATTTTCACGTTATTACCACCAGCAACTCCCAACACCACTAATAAAATACCTCATGCTATTTCCACATCCACTCAACAGAGAATCAATCCTACTCTTCCTGAACTCCAGTTTGAACTTGTGACACGGTTAAATGCATTAAATTAGCTTTCCTTGCAAAACACAGCACAGCTAATGTAAAGGAAAAGTAGATTGGTTGAGTGATAAATACTTTACCAACTTTGCCAGATAAATTGACTTACTTAAAAGGAAACGGACAAGATGGTCCTATACCTAGATTTATCCTTACTAAACTTGCTAAACTAGCAACCATAAGTATAGAGATACATGCAATAACAGTTTGTGTAACTATTGCATATAGTTGCAACTCTGATGGGCATATATTGTGACTAAACTACTAACATGGAATTTTATTTCAGAAAATTAGAATCAAAGACACATAAACAACTTTTAAGTACTTATTTCTAATTTTGCAACAAATGTTGGAAATGTCCAGTGTCACTTGAAAACATTTTTCTTTTATATATCCTGATGATGCAAGGGAGGCTATCTAACTTTCTCCTTCAAGCAAAAGTATCTGCCAACCTTCCTTTAAATTATCAGATCCTTAAAGCTTAGGCATTTGGTGACACAGTAAGTAAAAGGGGAGGAGGAAAGAAAAAGTCAAAAATATCATTAGTATTATTACTGGTTCCACCATCCAGTTATGGCCACCTCGCGCTTTAAGGGAACATGGAGAAAAGAGGACCGTGAAATCATTTGCAGGCTGAACATAAGAAAGAGACACTAAAGAAAACACTAACACTTGCACTTAGCCAGCTACTTCAAATCTGCAGAAAGCATCACTTCATTCTTGAAATCAAAAGAACAGTGGCCACAGTCTTATTAATTGCTAACCTTCATTTCCACTTAATTGTTGGCATTTAGTGATTATGACAAACATTGAGTAAATGTTAAGACAAATAAGAGTGTAACATCCCCTCAAGCATATGTATTGGATTTGTATGGCAAGGTCTTGGTAGCAGGGTGGCTGCAGGGGTGGCCTCTGTGAGAAGAGATCAGGACCTGCCCCAATGTCAGAGCCAGTTCTAAGCCAGCTCCAAAACAGACCCACCACTAGCCAAAGCTGAGCCACTCCGTGATGCTGGTGGTGCCTCTGTGATAACATTTAAGAAAGGGAGGAAAATACTGTAAAGCATCTGAGAGGGAGGAGTGAGAAAAATGAGAGAAACAACTCTGCAGACATCAAGGTCAGAGAAGGAGGAGGGGGAGGAGATGCTCCAGGTACTGGAGCAGAGACTCCTCTGCAGTTGTGGAGAAGACCATGGTGAGGCAGGCTGTCCCCCCACAGCAGACAGAGGTCCACAGCAGAGCAGATACTCAACACTGCAGCCTCTGGAGGACCCTATGCTGCAGCAGGTAGATATGCCTGGAAAGAAGCTGCAGCCTGTGGAGAGAAGTCCATACAGGAGCAGGTTTGCTGGCAGGAATTATGGCCTGTGAAAGACCCACACTGGAGTAGTATATTCCTGCAGGAATGTACCCTGTTGGGAAGGACCCACAATGGAGCAGTTCTTGAAGAACTGTAGCCCATGGAAAGGGCCCATGTTGAAGAAGTTTGTGAAGGACTGTATCCCATGGGAGGGACCCCACACTGGAGCCGGGGTAGACCATGAGGAAGAATGAGCTGTAGACACAGTGTTACGAACTGACTGCAACCTCCACTCCCAATCCCCCTGCACCACTTGGGAGAATGAGGTAGAAGAGTTGGGAATGAATGAGTGAAGTTGAGCCTAGGAAGAAGGGAGGGGTGAGGGGGGTGGTGGTTTTTGGTTTTGGTTCTCACTATCCTACTCTATTTCTAATTGTGTTAAATTAAATCAGTATTCCCCTAGTTGAGGGCATTTTGCCCATGACAGTAACTGGTGAGCCATCTATCTCCCTGTTCTTATCTCAGGCCACAAGGTTTTTTTCTTTACTTTTTCCTGTTGTTCTGCTGAGTAAAGAGTGGTGGGCACCTGATGCTTGGTGGACACCTGGCAGACAGTAAAGGTTAACACACCACAGCATACTACTTCAATTTTAGATGCATATACATTTTATGAAGTTCCACTATAGCCTGCTGGGCCAAATATACCTATGTATTCATTGACTGCACTTATAGGAGTAAGATACTATAGCATATTGCCCATATATCCGTTATAACTGTTTGACTTGCATTTTTTAAAGAGTCAGCATCTTCCTGAAGTTCTGGACTAATATTCACTGGAACTAATCAATATCCACTTTCATGCCTGCAGAACAAGTGTTCCATCAATGCTAAGCTTAATCACCTCTTCACTGAAGATGTATTATAAAAGAAACAAGTTTAAAGAACAGAAAGGTTGAAAACAACTTTCCTCTGATACATTTCTGATGGTTAAGTAAATTTTAGAAAACTAATTCAGCTGCCTTTGTTAAGGTGACGCACATCAACAGTAAAAAGACTAGAGGTATTTCTTTATCTTGTTTATAAACCATAATACCTGCAATTCCCTATACAGTTACACAAGTACTGTACTGGTACCAGTCATTAGAAGTAGCTCCTCAGAAATTTAACATTATGTTACTAAAGGTGGAACCAGTAAGTATTTGTATTTCTGTGCTACTGGTTTTATCCTCTTACTCAACCTCCTAGAAGATGCTTCCAAATCCAGAGCTATATGGTTTTGCTTAGAAGGTTTAAAATTAACAGCTATGTGAAAAACAACTATAAAACTCATCAATCTACAGACTGAAGTAGTGCTGAGAAACAAGTAGTTTTCACTTTTATATCCCTTTAAATAAAGATATGTGTAGGAGCTGAAAGCTGGCACTTCTAATAACCAGAAAGATGGAATATTAAGAACAGGAATAAAAATGTCCTTCCCATTCTTTCCTTCAAACACCAGAAGGCTGTATCTGTAACATAAAGCGCAATACAGTCATGGCGCCCTGAAGACTACAAAGACAGGAAATCAGAAGCTCACTCTTCTTTTCCAGCCTCTAGAGCTGACCAGTGAAGCATAATAATCTTGAAAAACTAAGCAATACGGAATCTTTTAGAAGAGTCTGGACAACACAGCATACAGAAATCCTATGCCCCTTCTGAAAGCTGAGCAGGGCACAGAGGTTTGGCTTTTCACTCAGTTCTATACACTAACTTTGGTGGCAGGACTTTCCCTAACTCAAATCTGTCCCTCGTAGATAGTCAATGGCTGAAATGCCCCACCTGGTAATTTTTTCTGATCCGCACAACAAAGAGTCAGAAATGGACACAAGCATTCAGTTACTCCAGAAAGCTCCATGCACTGCACAAAGTTAAAAGCTCTCTTTTAAAAAGAGAAATGATCCCAAGAAACAAATAAAAAATTATTCCAGAATAGGCTTACATAGGACAAGCACAGCGAAACTGGGCAGGCCAAAACAGCATTGGGATTTATGTTGGTGTACCAGTAACAAGATGTGCAAATTGCACACTTGCTTGGCTTTGTTACATACACTGCTGTAACCAGAACTTCTCTTCAGGATACTCCTGATCAAAAGCAATGCAGGAACACCAAAATTTTGTAAACACAGCACACTTCCCACTATAACCATTCTCTTTTATAAGAGGCCCAGACAAATCAATGCAGACTGCAAATATATTTTTATAATATCAAGTACCTCACATAACCAAATTTTATAGAATTACTCCGTTGCACAGTTCAGACTAAGAGAGAGGACACAGCATTACCGCATAAAGCTCTGAACAGACAGTATAAAATTTAACCTGTGATTAACATTGTGTCAGCACACAAACATCATCCTCAATAAAAATATCCCCCCTCCTCTTTAAGAAATGTGATGTACAAGTGTATGATGTCTCCAAGTTATCAGAAGAATAAGACCTTTTTGGTAAGAAAAGTTACTTGATTTCTATAGTAACACAAGCACATTAAAGTGAGCAATTTATGCTTAAAACTGAATAAGTATTATTATTTAAAATAGAATCATAATGACAGAAAATAAACTAATTGGTGTAGTATGCAAGTTCAAATTACATTTTAAGTTTTTCTTCTATCAATTTATTTTCCTATTTAACAGAGTAGCATCTCTTGAAAAATATGTCACCTTACTAGGAACTGATTGGCTGGAGGGCTGTGAGACTGACTTATCCAGTGGGAAAATTTAAAAAGAACAGCCATCAGTGAAGAGTAGCAAATGAAAGTACTGGTTTTGCCCTAACAGTATTCTTTTGTCTTTCATTGCTGCAGGTACATTTATTATATATCTGCTGTATTTCCTACAATTTTCCACAAAATTATAAACTGACATGCACTGATACGGTACTGTGTCACAACCTCAAGGGAAGGGTAACAATCTATCTGACATTCCTTATTGTTAAAGTAATGGAGCTCACGAAACATCACTCAGTTTGGACACTGCCAAAATTTTAAAGAACAGATTTTTCATTTCATAAACAGAAGTCAAATGAGTTGCAACCACCACAACTCTACTACCATGAATTAGGAATTTCCGCATGCAAGATATTGCATGTTCTATTATTTTAGAGCTGCTATGATGTTGTTAGCGGGGGCAAAGAGAAAAAAAAACACATTCACCTTAGCACTAAACTTCAAATTATCTGTTGAACTGACCTATGCCTTCACTGACTTTTGCAACAATTTTTGCATTTAACAGTAAAACCTCAAAGCATCAACTGGCACAGTAACAAAAGGAAGCGGTTTGTCTACTGAAAAATACGGGCCAATGCAATGCCTTCAGTGCCCTCATGGCTGCACTGCCTACCATCCTGCAGATAAGTTCACATCTCAGTCATGCTCTGAGCCATCTCTAGGAGATCTCAAGAACACCCACAACAAAACCTTCTGTCAACAAGGAAACACTAAGGATTACAGTAGAATTAGTCTGTCTTTGCTACATTACTTTCTGGACAATTACTCTTCCACACACTTCCGAGCAACCATGAGCCCATCTTTGGATGCTAGCTTTTTGGAATATGATTTGGACACAATAGCTTTAGAACAATAATCACTATTGGCAACAAAACTACCAACATCCAATATTTATACTCATTTACCTATTCCTGTCCTTGCAGAGAAGGAAAAATCAGCTTTATATACAGATCTGTGCAGGAGTTTCTGTAGCTCTGGCACTGGGAAGGTGGGGGTAGGCTGGCTGACAGATTTGTTACTAGGACACTCACATCAATAAATCCAGAATGCCCTCATGCTGGCCCTCTTCTCTACAATAATCCTACTCAGCCAACTCCAAGGACCAGGCCCTATCACCTGCCCAATGTCCTCCATTCCCCACTTGTTTAAAATTTAAACACGTTCATGCTGTGACCCACACCGCACCTCACAGCCAATACTCATGACACAATTTCATTCTTTCATTCTCACCTCCCCCTTAGAGCTCTCTGTTGTCATGATGCTTGGATAAATTGCCAACAGTCGGGGTATTGCTGTGTGGTGGCCAGAATCCATCAGGCTGACCAAGAGTGCCTCATTCTTTTCCTTCACTCACCATCTGTCTGTATCCATCTCCTATTATCTTAGACAGTCTTTACGGACTGTATGCTGGCTGGGGCAATAACAGTCTTTTTTCGTTCTGTATTTGCACAAAACAGCATGGAAGCCTCCTCTGTGGTTTTTATTAGAATAATAAAAGCAGAGCTGTTCAGTACGGATTTTATAAACTTTGGTTTATGCAAAGAATACAAAAAAGTCAGAGAACAAAAAAATGTTCCCATCCGGTTCTGCCTTGCAAGACTCCTCTCCCCTATTCCAGAAAAATCAGGTTCCCAATTTTCAAAAAAGGATGTTAGGTACATCAGGTTTAGACTATAAGAAAATATGTCAATATAATTCTTTTAAAGAATGTAAATCACACCAACTCAGCATAGGAAAAGTTATTACATAATAAAATACACCTATATAATTTCACTGTAATTGACATGCTTTGTAAATCATACAAAATATGCAAAGTCTTGTCTTTTCTCTAAAGAGCAGCTGGTCATTCAACATCTCAAAAGAAACAGTCCGAGCTCTCTTAAAGCGACATTTTAAGTATTTTGTCACTGGATAAATATTCTTTTCTACGTTCACTGGTAGAATAATCTCACCACAAATCTCATCCCCGCTTGCCCTCTGGAAACACACAAGCACTCTCCACTTAGGGGACTGAAAGCCAAAATAAAATTGGGACCCTTTGTACTTCTCTTGACACCACAAACCCATGTGCCCTTCCTTTCCTTCCTGCATCCTCAGACCTTTCTTATGAATGACCCACAACTAACATGATTTCTTTTTCTTTTTTGTTTGTTTTTGGGGGACAGTCTTTCCTTTGGCCCTATAATCACTATCAAACTAAAGTGACAGTATTTTACTTCTCTTCCTAGTAGAGCAAGAAAGAAAGGAAGAAACCTATGTCCTAACACTAAGCTGGCTTCGGAGCGGTCACCACAAAAATCACACACTGCAGTAGCAACTTATGCTTGATCTCTTTCTCCCTAATTCTGTATGATCTCTACTACATCATGCTTTCATTCTGCACCTACCACTTGGTAGCTGCCCATCCTATCGAATACCACAGCCCTGATCGGGAAGGGAAATACAAACTGACAGACACATCCTAATTAAAACATATGTCGCCGTGCTCTAAATTAACAAGCACAAATACTGTATTTGCAGGAGTCAGATATCTTCTCAGTTTATCACATCATCCCAGCGCTGTCAGCAAAGGAGAGCAGAAGGTGGGAAGGGAGCAAAAAGGAGCAATGGAGGCAAGATCCCAAATAAACGTTCAACGCACTCATAAAGTGGAATGAATTTAATTTAGAAATCGATTAAATATTTTAATGCCTCGTCACGCCGGGTAACTCATTCCGGAGGTGAACCAGCTTTCTTCCCCCGCGGGCTGCAGCAGCCGGTGCCACCCGCCTGTCACCACCCCCCACCGCTAAGGGGACAGGGAGGCACGACCCGGCTTCCCTCACCCGGCCGC
>VZTU01024807.1:26474-55378 GCA_013400835.1 Zapornia atra | reverse complement strand
GGCCCAGCCTCGCGCCGCGGGCAGGGAGCGCGCGCCAGGCCCCCACCGCGGCGGGGGCGGGGCGCGGCCAGGCAACACCTCCTGCGCATGCGCCCGCCCACACCCCCCACACCCCCCTTCGCCCCACTTCCGGCCTGGCGGAGCGAGGCATCGGGGGGTGGGGAGGGAGAGGGGCTTCGTCTCCGCGCCGGGCCCCGGGGCTCTACCCGTGAGCATCTCGTGAGGAAAGCTGCTGGGACGGGCGATGTTTTGTTGGGTGTCTGTAATGGCCGCTTGCGTGTGGGGGCTCGGCCCCTGCAGTCTCGACCCGGGGGCGGGCCGGCCCCGGCGTTCGCCCGGAGGGCCAGCACCAAATAACGCGGTGTCGCTTCAGGAGGGCTCGGCTTCTCCTTTTCAGCGCTGCGCGTTAATTACTCAGCGGCGGCTCGCTGGCAGCGACCGCTGGAACCTTTGTCCGGGGCCCGGTGGGACCCAGGATCGGACTCCCCCTTTAAACGTAGTTGATGCTCAGCTCCTCTGGCCGGCAGAGGAGGAGCGAAGTGCGGCTTCTCCCTGAAAAGCTGCCCGTCGTACGGGGCCGAGAGGGAAGGTAACTCCGCAGCCGCCAAGTTGTCAGCTTTTCAACTTGGACAGAGAAAAGCGAGTAACGAAGGGTCAGCAGAAACCAAGGAAGGGCAGCCCCGTGGCTGAGGCCGCCATTTGGGGGGTCTGTTCGGTCGGTTCCTGGCCTTAATACGGACTTTATGTCCCAGGCAAGTTCTCCAGTACCTCCAGAGTTGTGACGAAAATGCCCACCCTCAAAGGAATGCGGAAGGCTTTCCCACTGAATTCCCTCACCTGAGCCTAAAAGTAGCCTTTCTCCACCTCCCCCTGACGAAAAAAAAAAAAAAAAAGCGCTCAGCAGGTGTCCCAGCTTTCTGTAGGGGAGCCCCTTTGTCTCTCTGCAATGAACTGCAGCTGTGATTACTCACCTCATGTTTCCATGAGGTTCCACAGAGCTCCTGCTGCCTCTGTGGTGCATCCCTGGATTATGTGACATCTGATAAAACAGCCTGGTATTTTCCCAGCCATTGTGCTACAGCCGCTTCCATAGTAGTCACCAGCTAGAGGAGATCCAGCACTTTTGTACTCAGGCACCAACCCGGTACTGCAGGAGCAGTTGTTCTCATGCCTGGAAGGCTGTTGCAGAGGCACCCAGCTAGGTATGGCTGGCCTCCAGGTGACTGCTAGCATTACCCACAGATTGCAGACACCTGGTGAGGCCAGGCCACAAACTAGTCTTTGGGTTGGTCCTTCTAAGTTTCTTCCCAGGAAGAAAAATGAGAAGTCCCTGCCCTGGAGAGGTTTCCTCTTAGCTTGCTCAGTTCTCCCATGTGAAGGATGAGTCAGGCACAGTGTTCATTCTGCTTTAAAACCCTCATGTGTGAAACATTTTTCTCTCATTTTTAAATGTGGGCTAAAATTCACAACTTCAGCGACTCGATTATGTGGTTTAATTTTTCTGCAGGCAGTTTCAAGTCCTAAGGGTAATTCATAATTTACAGCTATGGTAGTTTTAATCTCACAGAAAGGTTTAAGAATGGCAAACACCTTGCTAGAGACTCCCACTACAATGTATGTGGGGAGAAGAAGGGTGACTGCTCAAGAGCACCCATACTCTGTCACCCAGGACCCACACTCCAGCATACCACCATGCTAGCATGGTGTCAGGATGCCTGCAGCTCTCCAGAATGGATACAGTCACTCCCTGCCCTAGAACAACAAGGACTTAAGAAGTGAGTGTCATGCAGCCTCACTCATGACGCTTTCTACCCCCCAAAGTTTATAAACCACAAGTTACACACCCAAAATTACTCATTTTGCTGTAGTTAAAGAAGGAACCTATTCTCGGCCCCCCTGCCGATTGATTGCCATTTGAGAGGTGATCTGAGCCTTTGCTGCAAAGGCTCTGGGAAGAAATGCCAACCAAATCAACTCACAAAGGGCTGCTGTGCCACGTGGAGCTCCAAGTCTTGTCCCACGCCTCCGAGAATCAACCATGGCCAGGCTTCCAGCTCACCCTCATGCCTGCAACTGCAGAGTAACACCTTCACACTTAGGTAACAGGCCTCACGCTCACTCCTCCGCAGTAGCTTCAGCTACATCAGCAGCGATGTCACATCTGCTGCTGCTGCTGCCACAGCTCCAGGGGTTGCTCACACCCACGCTCCCAGGACTCTTTGTGCTTGTGCCACACTGGAGGCGGGCTGAGGCTTTCCTTCTCTCTTCATTCATTTGCTTTTCAGGTGTGAAGTCAAGGTGTCAGTTGGCAGCTCCCCAGCAAACCTCCACTGTCTTTCTCTTGGCAAAAGGAGAAAGCTGTCAAGATGTAAAGAAGAAGATTCTCCAAAGACACTATTAGGAGTTTTAACTTCGATTACCAGCAGCAGACTGCAGGGAGGGGGTAACTGCTCATTGTGTCTCTGGGCTAATTCTCTCTGGGCTTTCGGGTGCCATCAGGGCCTGCTTTCAGTGGAAACCTGCAAGAGCCCATCTGCTCTCAGATCTGCACTCAGCATCAGCAGATTTCTTACAGGGAGCTCCCACCTGGGGGTCAGGCACCTCTTGGCCTCTCAGTGGTTCTGCTAGCAATTTTTAGTGTGTAAGAAAAAGGATTATCTCAAATAGGTGCACATAGCTGTTCACCAGAGGAGCCGGACTAAACTGTCTGCATAATTAGGTGCTTGTTATCACAGCATGTTTACATTTTAATAGGGTACTCTTTTGTGGATTTAAATTTAAATATGTAGAGCCCTCCTGTCAGAATAATGGCCATCCTATAATCCTCTGTACACACATCAAAAATAAAGTGTTTAAATTAGACCAACTGAATGCAACTATCACTTCCCTAAATTTACATAAATTACTTCCCTATCTGTCAACTGATGTGCTAAACTAATTTTAAGTTTTTATACTCCCTTTAACTTTTCCATCTTTTTTTACATCCTTTTGTGCAAGAACAATACCTCCAAGACTAGGAAGCAAACATATTTTCCACTTGAACATGCTGTCCAAACAGTCACCAGAAAATAGAAAGGCAAGCAACCAGCTGTAGAGAACTCCAGGTTGGAGGTCATGATCCAAAAGCACAGAGAAACCATAATTCTTCTAAGTTCTCTAACACATGTTAGGCTTTTACCTCTGCCAACCACCCATGGGAATCCCCTGCTCACCAAAACTTGCAGACACAAGCACATCCTTTGGTTACGTGCAGTCTGGCAGCTGGGCACTGTGTGCATGTCCCACATACTGCAGTTTGAATTACCAATTCTTAATTAAATAAAGGTAATAATAGCTCAAAGGCCACCTATTTTTGGCACCACAGTAAGAAATCAGAATCAAAAGCCTCTTCCATTTTCTTTGCTGTATGGAAAACTGAACAGTACAATCACCACATCAGGGTATGTGAGTAAACATCCCTTTGAGACGGGTGACCAGGTCAGATCTCTGACAGATGCTGCTGCAGGCTTTCAGGTCACTTGTGTAAATAACTCTGCTCTAGTTTTATGAGGTTCCCATTTCTGAGCTTCCCCCCCTGAACCCCTTCACCCCTCCCCCCCTTTTTTTTTTCCTTTTTTCTACATTTTGTGAATGGTAGAAACAAACCCCCCAAATCCCTGTGCTAGCTGCCTCACACAGAGCTGAGCAGATTTGCAGCTGGATAAAGGACAAAGGATTCTGACACCAAACACAGACATGCCTACTGATCATACACATAGGCCCATGCCCCTTAGCCAGTTGGTAACATTTACTGGAGGGATGGCAAAGGGAGGGAAGATTGGAAGATTGAAGAAAATAGTCTGTAACTGATGTACTTGCACTCCCTCAACAAAGTCCTGCCATCCTGCTTGCTTCACGTAGTGTCTGGATCTGGCTGGATGGCAGGTCTTTGCTAGTCTCCTAACCCAAAGCACCTGAAGCCAACAGCAGCTTATTTAACTCCCACGTCTGTTCCAGAATGCTGGGGTGGCCTCCCAGAGCAGAATGCAGCTCAGACACGTCCAGTGCTGCAGCTGATCCTGAGGCATCTTAAACACTCAACCTACAGTCCTCAGTGTAAAACAGAATGAAAAACCCACACACCCTGCAGCTGCACATTCTCCTCCTGCTTCCTTGGGCATTCAACAGTTTGCTGGGCGATCGAGGCTATAACCACAGATAACCTCTCTGCTTATGAGAAACCGCATCGGGTGAAGCCACTAACCACACAAAGGGCAGGAGAAGTGACCCATGGGGTAGTTTGCATCTCATGGAGGCATATGCCCTCACATTGCCACTTCAGATTCACCTCAGACAGAGGCAGTGCAGGATTGATACCTCACCACACCTCTGGAGAGGGTCAGGACATGTTGCAGAGATTCAGGCTGTCTGTTCTAGGACATGGCTCATTCTAAATACCAACATTTTTTCCTAGGAATTCAATTTTTACTTGAAGTTTATTTCAATACAGTACTGTGTGAGAAGGACAGAGCCAGTACAAGGGGAGAAACTCTTCAAGGGAGGAAGAGGTCAAGCTAAATAGGAAAAATAATGATCTCTTTCTAACATTTCAGACTTTAAAAGAAAACAGGCAACAAATGGTCTCAAAGAGGAGGCAGCACAAAGCATAGTTGCTCATCAGTTTCCCTCCAAGGGTTCTAACGACAAAGCACTGTGAGGTGGGGGAGGAAGGAACCGCTTTAATTTGTTTTTCTTTCCTGCCAGTGTTCTTTCTCAAAGATGCCAGCCCAGACCAACTGCCGGTCCTTTCCCACCATGTGCTGATCCTTGTGACATCCTCCAGGTAGGGTCTGATGTGGCTGCTGTATGGAATTAAAGTTCAGATTTTTAGGTACTCACATAACTCCAGGAACTTGCCCCCTGGAGTTTTTCTAATCCTGTCCTGTTTACAATCGTGCTTGTAAACCACATAAACCACTTCTAAAAGTTTTTATGGCCCTACATATTCTTAGGAGCCACAAAACAAATGCATGTTGTTCCTGGAATTAGCATAACTCCCTTGCATGAGAAAGATAATAAATCACATCTGTGAAGTCATCTTTCCTCTTTCCATCAACCGTCTGGTCAAGTAATCCCCTTCACAAGGCTGTGAAGGCCACTCCTCTCTGCACAGCTTCTGTTCACTGTCATAGTTTGCATCTCTCTCCTTCTAACTCCTCTGTCCTCCTGTGTGGCTCACACGTGGCAGCATTTCAGCCCTTTCTCTCACCCACAGCTATTTTTGACAATATGGTAGCAGCATGAATCTCAACAATACAGTACTGCCTAGCAGGAGATAGAGACTGATGGTTCCCCATCAGCCACAGCAGCTTCACCCACCTCAGCCTGAATCTGGTTTGACAGAATATTTATGTGCGGAAGGCAGCCAGGCCTCCCTGCACTGTCTCCTCTGAGAAGGAGCTTAAAGGACTCATTTATTTCAAAGGCAAAGACATCCCTAGCAGGAAAGAGCTAGAGCCTAAGCTGTACCCAGCCTGCTACAGACTAGTCCAAGGCACAACCTCTGCACCCTTGAATATAAGACAGGACCCAAACGACTGACTGTTGTGTCAGCACACAAGGTTTGATCCATCTCATACAGGTATAAGGATTTTTCTTCCATCTCTGTCTTTTTAGGATTGGGTTTTCCAGGGAACACAATGGAGGGAGGTGGTCATACCCCTGAATTCAAATGGGGAATGTACTTAACCTATTTTACAGGTGCCAGCCTTAGCTAACATGCTTTTGGTGGATTGGGACTGAGCTGGGTATGCAGCTGGGGTGTACAGCAGCTTGTGACATTGGTTTCAAAAGCCCCTATCAGACCGCTGCTCCCCCAGCTAGGGAATGGGATTGCTGTGGGAGATATCCCTGGTGTGCGGCCAGTGGTGAATGGCTGGAAGGCCCCAGGTTGGTCTCCCTTCACCTAATGGAGCCTGGGGTTGAGCCATTACTGAAGGGTGAATAAAGCTGGGCTCTGCTCTTCAGAGTAATCATACACGTCTCTGTGGGTCCCTGGGCTCACACAGAGATGTATTAGAATCAGGAACACCAATGCAATTCATCCTCTCTAAACAGCCTTATCCTTGCTGTGTGCTCACTGCCTATGGGGCCCAGCTACTCGTTAGTTCCTCCCCTTCCCTCTCTGTGCTTTCTGCAGCACATATTTGCTAAATATAATCTGACAGCTTACTTTCTCAGGTCCACTGCCTCAACACCCATGCATTGCTTCTCTGTGCCAGAAGCTCTATTTTACAAGTCAAGTCATAGTCTTCCTCCCAGCCCATCTTGCACGAAGAATGAGCACATCCTTGTGTCCTCTCCATTTTCATACCCATCACTGTTATTGGAAGGGACTCGCACAGCCATTTGTATCATGTCCTTCAAAAACCTCGCAGCCTCAGAGCTACACAACCAAAAGCTAACTGCTCTGGTTGTTTTGCAAGTGCCAGCTAGCCCTCAGCATTAATCAGTTTGTCCACTTCCACTAGTTCCAGTTTTGGCTCAATTCTAAGTCTCTTTGAAGCCATCATACATGTATAATTTCATTGTGTAAGGGAGGGTCTTGCAGCAAAATGGTATCTTTCTACTCTTTAGTAACTTTCTACCTCACCAACTTCAAAGTGCCACATTCCTCCAACATGCATGCACTGAAATATCATTGAAATATGTCTTCAGATAGTATTACCTGACCTCTCTCCCACCAAATCTCAAAGGCCTATTATTTATTCCAGAAGAATCTGGTCTTTGTCAGTATATGTGACACCTCCAACCTAAGGGCTCATTTAGCCACTTGGTAGCTGTAGTCCTTGATTCAGGAAGCCAGAGTTCATTAGAGTGCTGAGTGTTGTTTAAGTATGTACTTCGCTAGGATAGAGATTATTCCAGGGCACAGACTGGCTATCATCCCTAATATGTAGGAAGAGGAGCAGAAGAGCAAACATACAGCTGGTGTACTTTTGTTCCTCTACTGCCAATCTGATTTTCAAGCTGTTTTTATACAAAGGAAAAAGCAGAATGGAGAAATCCTTATCTTAAAAAAATGTCTGGGAGCTCAGTGTATTCAGCAGCAGTTAGGATAAAACACCCGCAGAAGCCTTCCCCCTCCCTTGCCTCCTCAGGAACCAGCAGTATTTCTCACAGCTTTCCATTAACTACTTTTATTATCTGAATGTCTGCCCACATGAGTAATTGAGTGAGTCACATCAGCAAAAGACTTGATGGAGTTTTATGAGGAGGCTGCACAGTAATTTTTTTTTTTTTTAAATCACAGTTTAATTTACAGAATGAAGATTTTTAGCTATGGTGACAATTTCAAGACCAGTGCTGCAGTAGTGGGAGAAAGAAACACAGAGGTGATAAGGATTTCCAGTTCCTGAGGGTAATTGAGAAAATGTGATTGCTCAGCTCAGTTTACCACACTGGAACAGAACAGCCATAAAATACATAAAGGCTAATGTGGGTGCTATGTTTGTGGAATTTTTACCTTTACTATGTAAAAGTCACCATCAAGCTTCCTCAGGCACAAAAGAGCTTTGCTATGAACTATGGTGTATATATAGCAACACTTATCACTGCTGGGATACGGAACTGGAGGCCTGACCCAGCAAACCCTCTGTATCATTTCCTTTTTCTTTGCATTATGGCAATACTAGACTCACAAAGGCATCAGGCATTTGAAGAGTCAAGTAGATGCTTACTGCAATATTCAAAATCCAAATATTTTTAAACAGCTTAGAAAATTTGTTTTCTAGTGACTGAAATCCACAACTAAGATGGAAGTGCAACCATGGTAGGCCAATGTATCCCGTGACCACAGGCAGCAGTCAGTCATGCAACGGTTTGCAGGCCCTGGTCCACGCTGCACCCAGCAGCCGTTAGCGAGCAATCCCTTTGCAATACCACCAAATCAAGGCACAGGATGTGGCAAATTTAACATGAATCCTGCCCTGCAGAAGGACTAAGTGCTTCACCAGCACTCCCTGTTCCCAAATACCTTGCTCACCAATGAACACGGGGCGGCTGCAAACATTAGTCCAGCTGGATTTCTGTCACACCGATGGTGCATTCTTGCAAGCGTCCCTGTCAGCTCCCATTAACTCGCACAGCTCGCTCCTCCCCTCCCAAAGCACCTTTCCGCCATTCAGACTCCCGAAGAGCTTGCAGAAGCAGGCCAGTCAAATCACAGAGCATGTTCAGAAACCAATCTGCCGTGCAGTGGGCAACCTGCTTTCCCCCTGAGCAGTCCAGTAGTGAGTGGCAGCCAAGCTGCCAGAAGGCAGGGCTTTGGGGCCTGGAAGCTGTAGAAGTTTAGAGCTGTGTGACCACACTCATACATGTTGTAACAAAGCGTCAGTTCTTTTGCTCCCCACGCAGCAGCAATTCAGTCACTGCTGTCTAACGCCTGTGGTGCCCCAAACCCCGTCACTGTACCAGCCTGACTTACAAGCACCCAAGGATGCAGAGTTCCTTCACCTTGCAGGGTTTGTCTGTAAGGCAAACGCATGGAGCTAGAGCATCAGTCTGCAGTACAAAATACCAGTGGTCTTAAAGAAAGGGATGGAATAAACGTGATATATGTAGTCATAACTCACAGCTAACAAGTCCTGCATGAGCAAGGCAGTTTCAGCCCAAGGAACTATAAAGCCAGAGTATGTATTTCCATGTTACTGCTGACGTCAGGGCAGAATTAAAAATAATATATCTGGCAGCAGCGAATTCCAATAGCAGATCCAACAGGGACAAGAAAAGCACACCTTTTTTCCATGCTGGCAGCAGATTTTGCCAAGGAAGATGTGGAGAAGTTGACAGAGGTAATAGTCACCTTAGCTAGATCTAAGCCTTGCTTATTCTGTATCAGGGCCTTGACCAATATGAAGCAATACCCATAGGTGCCTGTTTCCACACTTTGACAATGTGAACTTCACTTTTTCAGACACCCTTATTTGCTTCCTCTCTCTCACCCAAAAAGATAAATGGCTAAATAGGACTTGCTGGTTTTCCCTTACTGTAGCAAGAGATTTTTGTTCCTCTCCTAGATTAATGGCCTAGGGAAATTTGGTCGGGGCAAGAGCCTTAATGTGTGAATAGCACCTTCTCTTTTATCTATGACTATTAATTCCCTCCCAGCCTCCCCTCCCCAAGGCCGCTGAACACAAAGTACTTGTAGGAATCATTTAGTCTATTGCTGAAACACAGCCCATGAGCCAGCAAATACACAGCACTGCTGGAGCATCTCGTTCCATCAGTTAAATTAAAGAACTGAATCCTGCTGATGGCTGGGCCCAGCAAGCTCTCTTTTAGAGAGGATACCCAGGGCCTTCTGCTGTAAAGCTCTGAAGGGGAAGATGATCGCTTTACCCTTGCTGCAGTGTCTGAGTCATTACAGAGTTGGAAGCGACTGTTAAAAAAAAAAAAGTCTTTTTTGGTGAGACTAGAAAGTTGGCAGCCAAGCAGGCACAGCATTGGATGTCTCACTGCCAGGCTTGTGACAGAGCTGACCTGCCTGGATGCCAGCAGGGAGGTGGGAACAAAGCGTGCCAGTGCCCGTGAGTTGCTCAGCAGTGCAGAGACTGGAGCAGAGAAGTTTAAGAGAGGCTCAGAGGTGGCCCCAGCACTGAAACTCCATATAAAGAGCAAACATTTCCTGCCTAATAGTGTCACTGGAGCATCACTTGCCCCCTTGCAGTGACGTTTCACTGCCTGCCATCAAGGTAACCAAGACACACACCACAGTCACATTTTATCTGGATCCTCTACCCTTTCAGTTCTATATAATTTCCTCTCTGGCCAAAGCAAAAGGCCTCAGCTACCTTATTACCACTACTATCACTTCTGTCTATACCAATTACAATTAAGATTTTGCTCCAAGTTACTCTGGTTTTAACATGGAATCCTGCAAGATTTGTCCTTGTGACTTTTTATTGGCCTAGCATTGATCTTTTAAACTACTTTTCCCGTAAAAGAGATGATCAAGTGCTAGTGCCAGAGATGCTGGATCTGGTGCAGATACAGGGCTATGATTGATGCTTTTTGTCTCCTGGAAGGAGCATTAACATCAGAGCAATTGCAAGAACTTAACTTATCTTGAGTTCAGGATCCTCTGTAAAATAAATAGGAATGACCTGAAAAAGTAGGGGGTGGAAAAAAATCTTTCCACTCCAGCCCTCCCCCAAATCTTTTTGTGGGAAACACAACTGTGTTTGGAATGCTAAAATTCACACAGATTTAAAAATACTTATCTTCAAGGAATGTTACCATGGAAACCCTTATCTTCTCTCCTTCCCCACCCTCCATATGTGAGGAACATTTTCTTCATCTTTTTTTTCCTGCATGTGGTAGTTCCTCTTCCCCGTCTGCTACTACCAAAAACCTGGCATTGAATCCTAAGAGATGTCAAATGGGCCTTTTGTTTAGTTGAAAAGTGATTGCTAAAAACCAGTCCTGAGCAAAACTAGAGAGAGATGCCAAGATGGGTACATACTCCTGGGCTCCTGAGAAAGATGCCTGGAATATTTTCCAGCAATTCCTGCTTTAGACAAGTAGAAAGCAGCAAGAGCTGCCATGGTAATTACAACAGTTCCACTTCCTGGTGGCATAACCCATAAGTAATATTTTCCTTCTCATTAGAAGCCTTTTTTCCCCTTCCCTATCACTCTTGGTAAAAGGGGTAGGAACATGGGTGAAGTTCTGTATGCTCAAAGTGCTTTCATGAAGGTACTGCTCTACCCCATTCCTTTTGCCCCACACCTACAAGAGGATCTGAGCACAGGAGGTCAAGCAACTGTAGACTTCACTCTGCTGATCAGGACATATCTGTATCTGAGGGTCAGTGTCAGGGAGCCCCTTCTGTAGCATTAACAGAAACCTTGGGAAGATCATTAGAGAGTGGTGAGACTACAGATTATGTCCTGCTGTCAGTGAGAACGCGTGCACTGTACCGGAGACAGAAAGAGTGAGAAGGCAGCACCACTTACCTGTGAGATAAGCAGTACCAAAATGTTCATGAACAAACTATGCAGGTGTGATAGATGTAGTCTTATCCCAGTTTGGATTCCCAGCAGCCTCAGGTTCATATAACTGCACAGCTAACAGCGGAGCTGGCACAAGGGCTGCCCAAGGCATTTTAAATCAGCAAACGTCCACTCTGCCCAGCAACCAACATTTACTTTTGCAGCGAGTAGGACAGAAGTTGCCAAGATCATCCTTTCCATTTAATGATGGAAAATAAAACACACAGCCCTCAACTCTTTGCTGCATGCCACAACCATTACCAGCAAGTCCTTAAACTGCTGGGAACAGGATATTACTAATTTGCAATAATGGCTCTATATGCAGCCCAGATTAATTAAACTCTAGAGGCAACACCATTCCTAGATATTTTGAAGGCAGTGGGAGGCTAGCTCAATAACTTCTCTGCTCTGCTCCAAGTTACGTTAACAACCATCTCACCAGTTGCCACGAGTACAAGGGGCAAAAGTATAAGGCTTTCCAAGCCAGAAACAGCCATGACAATCAATTAGTGATGGCCTGACTGCTCCCAGCCCCTGCGCTGGCTGCCTGCTTCTGAGCAGCAGGTTGCAGAGGCACAGGGATATATTTAGTCTCTTACCTTCCATCGGTTTGTAGCCCTCTCTACAGTAAGTTGAAGGAACGATATGACAGCTTCGTTGTATGCTTTTCAAAACCATCCTGTGGAATCTGTGAAGCAGCTTTCTGGTTTATAGCAGGAATATGAAGCATAAAAAGCAGTAATTCCCTATATTATAGAAGCAACCTCCCCCTCTTGGCTTTGTTCCTAGACTAAGGCATATTTTTCCATGGGTTGCAATGCTTGCCTACACCCCTGTGTTACAGCCAGAAGGGATCTCTAGGCCTTAGATGTGTCCTTACAGTGCGGGTCTGAGCATCAGGACTGACAAAACACTATTCTCTATTGACCGGGGCAAAAATGGGACAAAACTGGTATTTCAAGCTTCCAAAAAATAGATTAAAACTTCACAAGAAAGCTCTGACCCATGACCATCCCCATACAAAAAAAGAGGAGTTGCTGTACAAGAAAAGGATCCACAGCTGGGCGTATGAGTGTTGTGCTAAATCTTGATAGTTAGGCTGTATAAGATGACCAGTGCACACAGAGTGAGGAATGGAAACTTAACAGACTTCAGCAAACAACGTGGCTGTGACCTCAGTGTCACTCCGAGGGGTGCATAGCAAATGCTTGAGAGCGCCTTGCCCTCCTCCTTTCCCTCCATGCCCAACACATTTCCTTAACCAATGCATCAGAAGGAGTTTCTGACAGCAGTTTTGAGCAAACACGAACTACTAGCTGGCTTTCTCCAGCATTTTGGGCCACATTCTTCTCTCATACCAGTTGCAGGACTCCTACAGGATGCTTGCTTACTGGCCTGGACTGACACCACAGTCTTACAGGATGTGATACTTGTACAGCCTGACAGAAAATTTTTAACAAATCATGTGGAATCACTCCCGTTTTTGAGTCCTGTAACTGGGGAGGGCTGTTGCAAGACAGCTGGCCCATACAGCTCCCACAAGGCAGAGGAATACTGTAACAGAAATCTAAACAATTGCACATGGGAAGCTTTTTGGTGTCTGAAAGCTTCACTCCTACAACACAGCTGCAAGAAGGTAGATCTTTGCCACTCAATTATATAAGTCATCTCACTATCCCTTGTCTGGTTCCTAGCAGGGAAGCGCTATCCTACCATTTTTCCCCAAGAAGGCAATAACTTAGCCTCCATTTTGCCTCCTCTGCACACCAGGGATGCTTTAAAGTAAAATCCTTTACTGCACTGATTTCTCTGGAAGGTTTAGGAAACATCTGCAACCTTCAAGAAAAACAGGCCTTTTGCATAAGCAGTGAAGCAAAGCCCAACATGAATTGCCATCTGGGGACCAACCTTCAGTTAAAGGGAGGTCAGATTAGCAAGAGCTTTCTTGCAGTTCATTATAAAAATCAATGCAAGAGTGGCAGCAAGCTGAACTGCACAAACCCTCCTTTTTCTGTCCAGCAGACAATAAACAGTAGAACAGCATCTCCATCTCACTCTCTCCCCCAATGCGAACTGCACTGGAGAGGATCCGAATCTCCATAGCTCCACCAAAAGCAGAGCTGACACATTAAACCCAAGAGCAGAATTTTCTTTGTCTGGTGCCCACAGAGGCTGGCATCTGAAGTTAACCCCATAAGAGCCAACAGGACTGCATTCAGGCTGGCACTCGGCAGCAATACAAGAGCCAAAACAGGGTTTTTTTAGAAGACCAGCACATTTCCTGGCTTGGGAGGTGCCAGTGAAAAGAACAGTGGCTCCAGAATTGGGAATTACAGCTACTAGGCATGTGTCCCTATGTAAAGTGGGTCCTGTCTGCAGAGGCAGTAAAGCTGCTCTAATGGGAGCCACACGCTCCTGGCCTGCTCTGTGCTGCATCAGCAGCCATGTGCAAGAGCAGCTCAGGCATGCACAGCTGCAGGCTGAGCAACACCTCGCCTACCGCCACACAGCTTGGGGTGGGAAGGGGTGAGGAACCGGACCTAACGGAGAAGTCAGACTTACAAAGATCAGGTACAAGGTGATCACATGTAAGGGAGAGACCGACAACCTGGGAAGGAAGTCGGATGGCAATTACTCCAATGAGACGATGGGGTGAGGTTCCTGCCTCACAAGCCATTCAGTGGGGCTCTGAAATGTCCTTCAGGAGCTGGCCTGCAATGGCCAAAAGACAAAGAAAGAAGCAGGGAAAAGCATGTGAACACGTGGCATGCAATGCTGCTTTGGCTGGCACCTGCTTTGGAGGAGGAAAGGGATTCTTGGAAAGGCTTTTAAGTTATTAAGTACAGCATTAATCCAGAGCCCTATAAAATCAGCACTCTCCTTTCCCAGTATTTGCATGACCAGTCTCATGCTGACCTAGTGTTGAATGAATTGCAAGCATCTGTCATCAATTTCTGATGCTGATTAGATTAGACACTGCCCTCAGAACTGTCGGGATAAAGAATCCCTTTCTCAGGGCTTTGTTCTGTGGTTTTATTTCATTTCATTATATTATTACTGATGCTTCTGTTTTCTCAGGGGCCAAACCAAATTTAGTCCTCATGGTTTACTAGCATTTCTCAGCCATCCTTTCTCTTGCAACCTCACAGCATGGCAAGGTTACACAGCACGAGAATCATTGGTGCAATCCCTGCCCCACTTTGTTTCTCTCTCTCTCTTTCTTTCTCTCTCACACATACTTTTCACAAGATATATCTGCTCTTCTTGACAGTTATAGCTATAGCTCAAGGGAAGGAAAGACACTTTGAATAAAAATACCTATATATAGAGAAAGACTTTGCCCTTGTGTCTCCAAGGTCTTATCTAGCTGTGGTCCATGAAGAAGCAGCCCACTGGATAAGAGAGGCGCTCTTATCCAGCTCTGGCTGCTTTTGGGAAAGGGCTGGATTAACCAGAGATCTAGTCTTTGGCTAGCTGGCACCCAACAGACACCACCAAGGTTTTGTTGCTTGCTTTGCAATGGTTTAGCCAGACATCCAACATCAAATGTAAAAAAGGCATACAGATTATATCTACTTTAATACGACTACTGGTTGAGTTAGAAAAAGTACCCGAGAAAGGCATGTGGTTAAAAATGCGCAAGGTAACAAAATCTGTGTGTAAAATTCCTTGGTTGAGTCAGTGTGGCACCAGCATGATCTCCCCTAAGACCCTTGCTCAGAACTTCACTGCTGGTACTTTTAGCCCCTTCTTTTTCTTGATCTTAGCTTCTCTTAGACACCGTTATCCAGGCTTCCTCCTTTGGTGAGGTTACCAGCTCATATTTGGTCTCCATGACTTGTCCTTTCACTGGGTGAAGATACAGTTTCCTTACCAGGACACTCAGCAGAACTGTAGCCACCATGTAGGCAAACCTGAGGGAAGAGGCAGGAAAAAAAGAGTAAAAATCTTGCTACAATGTATAAATCTGGCAAAGGACAACAGCCAGCTTGGACAGCAGTAACAGAAGGAGGCTGAAAGCACCTTCTACTGTCTGACACAGAGATACATGAAGGTCTCCTTCCCTATGCTCACCTCAGCTCTGGGCACTCCTGGCTTCCTGAAAAACCCAACAAGGAGAGGTTTTTCATGGCTGATTCCTCATTGAATCTCTCTGGGTCAAACCTATGAAAGACAAAATACACTGGGGCTTTCTGTGCAGGCACAGGGTTCTTTCCCTGGACATGTGTGCACACACACGAATAAGAAACTGGCACAAAAGGCAGCATCACACTAATTTGCTCTCTCTAAATCATGCTGGGTAATTAATTCCACACAGATACATGAAGGCAATTGCGCATCCACTCCATCTACGTTCCCAGCTGGTCAGCTGTGTCCCAGCTTGGTCAAAATGCCGATAAAGTGAGTTAGTGTGGCACGGGGCTGGAACTAATACGCATTACCTCTCAGCAGTGGGTATTTAGCTTGAGTACACAGCTGAGTGGACTGATGCTGCTACCTGCCCTCTATTCCTCTCCAGGGCATGCACAATCTGATTTGTCTCCCCCTCTCTCTCTGTCTCTCTCTCCCCCCTGCCCCCCCCGTGAGCCTTCCTCTCGCATTTCCAAAAATACTTCCCTTTTCTCCTTGCCCCTCACGCTTCTCTTCAAGCGGCTGGTGTGTGTATGTGCTGGAGGAGGGAAGCTGGTGACTCATTCAAGTGAAAAAAGTGGTTTCCAGCATTAGGATGGTGACAGCTGTCAGAAAACTATTATCCTGGGCTGGCATGAGTTAAAACAAGGTTCCCATAATCAACTAACCACAGGGAGACTAATAAAATACAATTCAATTTAAATAGATTAAAAAACCCAAATCAAGCAGGAAATTTGGTGGATGGAAGGCAGTTCTTTTCCACTTTCTGCTAAATATTTCTGCTTATACTTCAAGGCTTTGGCTTGCTGCCTAAAGATCCAAGCTTTGCTTCTACCAAGGCGTGTGGGTGCTGACCCTCAGTAAAAGCAGTATCAAACTTACATTCCCCTTGAAGTGGAGTGGCAAATTACAGATGGAATAGGAAAGAAAATGCAGCTGCCTAGCAAATCCAGCACAGAGGGCAAACTGCAATGCACACTGGCTTTGCACTGCAGGTACATGAAAGGACCACAAGGAGCTGATCTCCTATCTCCATCACAGAAATACACATCTACCTCAGGCTACACCTCAGTCTCCTTCTCCTTGGAGTAAACACCTGTTCACAGCAGTCCTCAGTGTCCCTCCCTTGAGGACTCAGCAAACCCTTCCTAAACAGTGTATGTCCTATCCTAGTGGGTAGTCCCTGCCAAGATGCTCATAGATTGGTGCATCGATGCCTGGCTCTTCTCTACACCTGCAGAAAAGGGCTGTCCTAAAGGCTCTATTCTTCCTCCTAAATCTCAACTGTCTGCTCTCTCTGTCTAGAATAACTGACCCACATTTTTTCCCCAGCCTAAATGAAGTCAAGTCAGATGCACATTAATACTTGCCACCCGGAGGCCACAGGAAGCTACAGCAGATTTTTTTCTTCAAAAAGTATGGAATACTGGCCTAGATCCAGTTTTGTTTTCGCAGACAGAAATAATGAAGTAGCATTTCCCTTCCCCCTGAAAAAACAAAACTTCAGACTGACATTTCCTCCCTGGCATCCCTGTTTCACAATGACAAGCAGTCATTCCAAAGCCATACAAATCACTGTTTCTCTCTCACAGACAACCTTACAAAGAATCTACCAGCATTTGCTGGGGAAGCTGTATGTGTGTGTGTGTGTTCATGTGCACAAATTAAACTCTAATACATACACACGATTGGAGCGTGAGAGGATCATGGCTTGAACTGTCCCACAATCCCACCCATGGAGACAAACAAAGATCTTCATAAACTGATTTTCTTACAGACTCCCTTTCATATTCAAGATCTGCTTAAGGCAGGCCCTGCAGCCAACCAGGCTGTGCTGTAAGATCTAAAGAATATTAACTTTAAAAAAGGAAAGGAATTAGTTGCAATAAAAGTCTTGATTCTACGCACTTGTATGGTGATGGCCAGGATGATCTATCCTGCAGCATCACACCAAGAGCATAAAGCACAAGTGTCTGCAAAGAAAATTAGGAAACACATGTCAGAGCAGAAAGAAATGCGCAATTCAAGACACATCTGGACAGCCCTGCTGGATGGCAGTTATCCCATAGACTACTCATGTCTGCGAGGTGGATTATAAAGATAATATGCTATATTCATCTATGGATTTCTATAATCCAAGCCCAGATGTTAGGATTTTAACTTCTAAGGCCCATGCTGCAACTGTTGGTAGGTAGCAAGGGTCTGATCCCATTCCTCAATGCTTGCTAGCACATACAAATGGACTCCTTTATTCTCTGCAACAGAAGGTACCACTCTGTGTGGGGAAATATGGGTTATATGAGCAGGCCTGAAATCATGGTCTTTTATGCAAAACTGAGCCCATAAGCCCCTTCAGAAGATGATTTATCCCTGGAGGACCCAGAACCGGAAGCAAATCTGCTCAGGAAGAAAAGATGAATTCTCAGAGCCCCTCCTGCAGAGGAAATGGAGGGCAAACTTTGAGCTGAGCTGTACTTTCAGATGACAGAGCAGCTGCTCAGGTTTAACAGTGTCAGAAGAAATGGCCTTCCTGCCTCACCCCTCAGTAAGAAGAGGAGGAAATGGCAAATTCTCCTCCAGGAAAGGGGGTGGCCCAGTCCACTCAGTACTGCCCTACCTCTTTGGGGATAGTATGTTGGTCGACTCTGCCCTCCAGCTCCTGCAGCTGTGCAGCAATGGGAGTAAGCTTTGCTGTTCGCACTGTCTCACACAGGACCTGCCGACAGTATCTGCAACCAGTAAGACTTGGTTAGTTTAACCCTCCCAGGGAGAAGCTTGTCCGTATCCTTCAGCAGCAAGGAGACCTGAGTCACCTGTGGCACTGAGGGCCACAGCCCACCCCTGGAGCTGACTCAAGCCATGCTCAGGCACTCTTTTGGGGTTTTTTTCCCCTCTTTTCCTGGCAAGGAGCCCCAGCATCTTTGCAAGAAGCACTGCATTTCCTTATCAGCTTTCAGGGAGGGTTATAAAAATCTCTCTTCACCACATTACTTTCAGATTTTAAACCAACTAACTCTGCTAAAAAGCATGAACACAGCAGCCCTTTTCCCAGACCTCTCACTCATACAAGCAGCAAGAAACCTATATGCTCAATACTCCTCACTGAAACTCTAACAGTAGTCCAAATGCAAGATGCATGAAAAATAAAGGCACATTGTTGACCAGTCATCATCCTAGTTCTGTGGTCCTTTGAAAGAAAGATTATTTCATCCTTTCTCTCTAAATATGTATAACATGTATCCATCCATTAAAACAACTGATCATCTCTACTTTTGGAAAACTAGGACAGAAACCAAACAAGACAGTAAGCAAACAGTTTTGGCACTGATTCAGTGCTCTCCTCTGCTGATGAACCTAAAGGGTTCCTCCCCCATGTCTGGAGCTAGAGCAGAGGCACTCTGTGCTGTAAGTCATCCTGTGGTTTAATCACTTCCATAAGAAAAGAAGGGAGTAACTTTTTGTTGCTTTCTCCTGGCCCAGTGTAGGCTGGGCATCAGGCTTAACACATGAATACTCTGTCCCCACCATAGGAGATGACCTTCCCCTGCAGTTCTTCCCATGGAACCCACCTGAGCTGCTCGATTTTCTCATGTGTAATTGGTCCCTTCCCCAGAACACGGTCCATCTCCTTGTACAGATTCTGCTGAACATCCTCTGAGGTGGTCAGAAAGTAAACTGCCCAGGTACATACTGGGGAAGAAATCAAGACAAGACTGAACCCAGAAAATCCAATCCTTTACAAGCTGCATTCAGTTTTCTTACTTCCTGTATTTGCAACATTAGTGTTTGACCCAGAACAGTAAGCTCTGTTCACAGCAGGCTGTACTGATTCTGTGTTCAGTGACAGGAGTAGTGGCTGAACTCCTGTGTAACAAAGAGACCCTGCAAGCTACAGCTCTCTTTGCAATGCTATGAGGATCTCAGGGAGCTGTGCAGAGGACTAAACCTCACAGCCCTGGGAAGGGACCGCAAACCCTGGGGAACAAGGTTATTGGGCCAACCATTCAAATGAAAAGCTGGTCTGCCAAAAGCATCAGAAAATTCCCTTATTTAGGGAGCTTCCCCAGCACATCTCAGGTGAATGCTCTGCACAGCAAACATCTGGGGCTCCTGACAGGGAGTGAAAAGAACAGTACAGCTCTCTGCAGCATGTTGGCCAGCACTTCTCCCCCTGCATCTATTTTCTAAGGTACTCAAAAGTTATCTTCAATAGCAGAGCAAAAAATAAACCTTGCATAAGAAGTGTGTAGGATGCAGTTTTCCTGAAGCTACATGGAAATGTTTCTACCACTCCAAACGTTCACGAGAGCTACCTGGACTCTCTGAGGAGTCAAGCCCCTTAAAACGACTGTCTTCCTGGAGTACTTGGGAGGACATTCTCCGGGGAGAGCATTGTCATAGTTGCCAAATTTACTTTGCACATTCTGGCTACACCTGGAGATTTTCTTTGACATCCCAACTACACTTGCTGAGATACAGGTCCTTATAATCATGCCCCTTTCATAAGGGATTTTACACAGTTCAAGTCTGTTGGTTTGGGTTTTTTTTGGGGGGGGGGGATTTTTTGTTTCTTTCTTTGTGGTTTTTTCCCACAATCTTTGTGCAAATCTCAAAGTAGCTGCCTTGAAAGTCTTCCATGCATGGAACACACCTATCCTCCAGAAATTCAAAGCAGGCAGTAAGATTCCAGCACTCTGCTCTGATTTCCTTCCCAGCTGCCAGAATCTATTTTACAGCATGATCTTTGTGGCTTACATCTTATTCATCAAATTTAGCATCAGCTAGCTGGAGCTGGAGTGGAAGCAAAAAGCAACAGGATGAGATTCTAAGGTTCACTAAAAGACTGAGAAGGTTGTCAGACAGTTTAGTTTCAACTCACTAGCTATGAGCACTGTAAAATTAGCTACTTCCATATATCTGCAGCTCAGGAGAAACAGAGTGATTAATATAATTTTTATTAGCCTAGAGTAAGTCTCGTATCATTACACATGGTTTTAGACAGCTGAGACTGAGCATGGAAAGTTACCTACAATCTGTACTTACAGTTAGCAGTGATTATGCATCCTGCCAAGGAGAAGATCATTGTATCTTCTAGAATCTAGGAAATAAAATCTACTTCAGAGAATGAAGTTCACAAGACTGTAAATATAAACAAAAAAAAAAAGGTACATTGTCCATTCGAGTGCACAAAATCCCTTTAGTGCAGAGAGGAAGAAATACATCTAGAAGACACAGACTGAACTCTCCACAGAACTTCCACTGGAACAGCACATGAGACATGCTTAGGACCAATGTGTGTCTGGTTTATAAAAATAGCAACAAAGCAGTGGCAAGGAAAGCTACCAAAGTCTAATGCCATTAAACATGGCAGGAATGGAAAAAGAACAAGAAACCCTGCTTTAGTAAGGAATCTGACCTAAAATGCAAAAACTTAATCAAAGGCTACAATGTAATGAGCTTGTAATAGCAAAAGTCCATTACTGTGTAAGGACATAACAGCTGCACAGACCTGCTGGTCGCTCAGGCTCCCCTGCAGCAAAGTGTCTATGAAGACATGCCTGTTGAATGATTTGCCTCGGCGCTCCTTTGTGACTTTCCTTAAGGTGGATTCCATCTCCATCAGAGCTTTGGAAGCAGAAAGAATATTTATTTTAAAACCTGGTCATCCTGAGTGCTGCAGAGAAGCAAATCCATCTTCACAAGCAGATTTTCAGACCAGCTGTCCCTGCTGGGCTCACTCACAGAAGCACCCTCTGCTACAAGTTACTGTCAGTGCAGAAGGCGGCATCTCCAATTTAGCTGAAGCTGTAGGAACCAAGTAAGACAGGTTGCCTCTGAAAAGCCACCTGCACAGGTATAACTGAGACACCTTCTCTACGAGCTGAAATCACATAGGGGAAGTCAAGTAACAGTCTTGACCCATCAGAGAATGTGTTTAATCAGACCACATAAAAAATGACTGAGTCAAATAACTCCGCCGTGGGCCATGCAACTGGTGTTAGAGTTGCTCAAGTGTTACACCTACAGCCACTCATGGTCTCCCTTTTGCTAGTTCTACAAGCATGGTGCAAGAGGATGGCTCTGTGCTGAAGAGTCTGCATGGACAGAGAGGAGAAGGTGGGGAAAACATGGGAGGATTTTGGCACAAAGAATCCACATATCTGAAGATATTTGGGTGCCAAACTCCTGATGGCTGTGTGGGAACNGAGGGGGGGAGGAGTTAGGGACCTAGATGCCACTGTGTGTCTGAGTTAATGACCTACTCAAGGCTACCAAGGAAACACGAAAAAGTTGGATCTGAAACTTGATTTACCAAGGCACAATTCAGCTCTTTCATCTTAGAACTCACTCCTCTATGCATAGGAATGCCAGCCACACCTAAACACCAAGCCTCACTATACAGAGTGTGTGATATTCCTGTACTAATGCATCATCCTACAACTCAGGAACAGTCCTGAACAAGTGCCCACGGGAGAAGCCCATTTTAATGGGGCAATAGTTCTCCTCAGGGTCTGAAACCCACAGAATCAGCAACATCAAGAAGGAAGCTCTGGGTTTGAAGAGTTTACACGCAAATCCTTAGTTCTAGATACAGGCTATGTTTGTAACATCATTCAACCCTGAAAGGCTTTAACTATTAACAACAAAAAAAAGAAAACCTGAAAAATAAAACAACTTGCAGTGAAATATAAGAGAAATAAAAGCACTGCCACAACAGACCTGAAAATCATGTTACCTTCTCACAGCACATCAGAGGCAAACATGTGGAAGGTATCCATCAAAGCAGCACCTCTCTCTCCTAGCCTGGCAGCACATTCACCAAATGGTACATCATAAGAATGACCGTACAGGCCAAGTCAAGTGGCTCCATTTGTCTCCACCTGGATACAATTGCCTGTCTCCAAGAGAGAGGTCAAAAGCGGACACTAGGGAACAGAACAGGAAGGGAGCAAGCACAAGATGCTTCCCAGGATCCTCTAGCAGCCTCCAGACTGGACAGACCCTAGAACTAGACCTAGAACTAGTACTACACCCTCCTTGTGCAACGGCAGGCTTGTCACTCGACTCCAAAACAATGATTTTATGCAAGAGTAAGGAGGACACATCTGGTAGCTTATGGCACTATTACCAACTCTGCAGGAAAGTCAATGCAGCTGGGCAACTGAAATACTTCCATACACTAGGAAGCTTTAAGTATTAATCAGAGTGGGAAGACGACTGTGATTTTGGGAGGAACCTACCATCTTTGTAGAGCTTCTTCCTAGTCATGTTTTTGTCAAGGGACCCATCCAAGAAACCTTTCCCAACCTCCGACCAGATCTGAAAGGACAGAGAGAGGAGCACCATCACTCATCACAGTCTGAGAATGCTGGGACTCTTCTTCCCTATTCAGAAATATGAAACACCAAACAAAATCAAAACTTCCTGTGCATACAGAACTGGTCTCCTCTTTAGGACACTGTTTCCCATTCCAGATATTACATCTATGAAACTAAGTTGAAATGAAATAACTATAATTGCAACTGTAGGGAAAAAGGCATGGGAATCTTTAATGGGAGATGGACATTTCCTTTCCACCCTATCACCAGCAGATTTAACATCCCCAGATGTGGATGCAGCTTGGGACTCAGATTTTCCCTTCTCCACAACGTCACAAAGCCTTCAGAAGATTTCTGAAACAGTGACATTCCACTGGCATTCCCAGCAGAGTTTAACTGACTTAGGTACCAAACGCCTCTCAGCTGCCATTGGATCTGGGTTCCTGATCCCTGCAGATCCTTTGGAAACACTTCAGACTAATGACAGCAGGATCAGCAGCAGGACCTTTCAGGTAGTTTCAGCTTGGGATAATCGAGGCAGAGCCCTCAAGCATAATGTTAGCTTAATGTTAAAGTCTTCGCAGCGGTTTGTATTAAACTCTACTCAGACAGGAGCTGCGTGCTGTTGGCATGGAAAAATGTAATAGGAGATTTCCTGGCTCCTTGTGACACTTACTGCATCATGGTGCCTGCGGAATCGGATGACTTCCCGGTCATCTTCAAAGCTGCTGCCCATAGCTGTCTGCGTGACAGACTTCATGGCAAAACCCAGCATGTGCTGGCAGAGTGGCACGTGCTGTGCCTCAGGGAGGGACAGCCATTTGGCTAGCAACTCTTCTGACAGCTTGAGAGGGAAGGAATCATTAGTTGGCAGTAATATCAGCAGCCTATTTACCAAACATACCCTGGAGACATTCCCACCCAGTTCCTAAGGCAGACCACACTTTCACAGCAGCTATGGCATGAAACCATGCTTCTTCCAGGGTTTCTTTCCATTGTTAACTTAAATATTAACCTTTTAGTTTCAAATCTTTTGCCCTTTCCAAGGTTTTACCCCAATGAGGCAGCCATGTCCTCCCCTCTTGCTCCCTCTGTCACAAAAAAAACCTTAAAACCTTTAGTACTACTAGCTTCCAACTGGGAAAATGGATCATACTCTGGCCACTGGACTGAGTCAATAGAACAGTTCTTCACATGCTTGTGGTTCAAACAGCTGGTTCTTTGCTCCTTCTTCCTACCCTGGGAAATGAATCTAGAATCCAGATGCTCCAGTGTCTTTAACTGCATCTGATATTTGGTTTAAAAAGTCACCAAGCTCAGCCCTTCCCCCAACCCACTGGAGCTAGGGAAAACCAAACAATCACTGTGCTTTAACAGGCAGAGGCTGTTTGCTGTCTTAGATGTTGATACTTCCCTTTATCCTAGTGATTGTTCTCACCAAACTTTCCCATGAGCCACACAGGGCTTTTCTGCTCTACAAAGGCAGTTACCTTCTGGATGAGAGCAAAGTTACTTTGCAAGCACTTGGTCACACCATTTTCATACAGCTTTCTCCTCATGTGGCTCTCTCCTGTATCCCCATTCAAGCTGGACTGGTACCTCAAGAGGGATTTCAGCATTGTCTCAAAGGGATCCACTGAAAGAAAATGAAGGAAACACAGTTTAAAAGTCAGGATCCCACACAGGGATGATGAAAACAGCAAACTTTAATTAGGCACTTCTGGGAAGTGAGCAAGGCATGGCTCCTTCCTTCAGGAACACTCTTTAGGGTGTCAAGCTTCTCTTGCTCAGTGTGGGCTGTAAGGTCTCTGTGGCAAGATACCATCCTGTGATCAGTTCCTCCCACAGAGGTTGCTTGCTGTATCTACCAAGTAACTCATTAGTAATAATGCCTTGGAAGCTTCTTCCCATCTGGTTGTTCCAATGGCTTGATGACAACAGTGAGTGCGGTGTGCTTGTTCCCCTTCTCCTCCAGCCTGATCTGCAGCTTCTCTAGCACATTCCCCCTTGAACCTGGTGTGCCCTCCTGCCCTGGCTGTGACTATGCACTCCAGATGCCTCAGCTTGCATGAGAGAGATAGCCAGAGGTTGCTATATGCACTCCTTACCTCGCTTCGAAGCCCCAACAAACCTCACTTGGCACCCTACTGCTCCTACATGATTTCTCTTGCATGCACTGAGCTCCCTGCTGATGAGCTCTTCCCAAAATAACACGTACCTGTCTCAGTCAGGGCTGCCTCCAGCAGAGAAGCACTTATAGAAAACAGTGCCCCACTAAGCTATAGAATGGTTTCTACTTCTAACCGCCTTACTTTCCATCTTCCTTCTGCACAGACACTTGCAACAGTGTACAAACTAGACAAAAACACACATCCTCTCCCTTCCATATCCACAGCTCACTTCAGTTAGTTTTTTAACTCTTAATTTCACCATCAAGGGCCTCTACTTAATAAATTTGCTAAAGTGCAATACATAACTGTGCAATAAAGCATAGCACATGCTTTTCCCTCCCTGTAAACTTTTCTGTGGGTCTTGCAGAACTGGCAGAATCTTTAAGGAACTATTTGGAAGCAGCAATCAGGGTTTTTTAAAGAGACATGTTTTCACCATTTATCACAGTCTGTTATTTCTCCCAGATGGCAAGTGAAACCTCTGAGGCATCAGAAACATCAGGGCTGAGCTAGACACATACGACTACCAACTGCGGATGTATCTAGGATTCCCAGCAGAAACAAGGACCTCATTACGCTACTGGACAAACATACAAGAGGCAATTCCCACCTGCAGAGCCTGTACTGCCTGATGATGCAAAGGCAGCTAATGAGGCCAGGAGTGTGAACATGGTAAACTTTCCTAAATGCTTTTCTCTCACGTCATTTTCCTTCCCATGTTTTTAAGCTCTGCATCTCACCCTCTCTCCTACTTTGAATGACAAGGAGTATGTGCATGTGTCTTTTGGTGCAGCAGATGGTACCTGTGGCTCTCCACGTGGAGCAGGCTGTTGTGTGACTCTAGCTGCTGCTGCCAATTCCTCCTCCAAGCTACTTTGCCACGGGGTGGCTGCAGCTACTCATGCCACAGCTCCTGGCTGACTGGCCCTGGCAGAGCTAGAGACAGTTCTAGGGTAGCCATAAAGTCACATCACTGGTGATAAAGCCCACACAGCAAATCAGGCAAGCAGAGGCATTTGGAGAGGCCAGAGGATGCTTAGCACCGTCACCTGTAGGAACTGCTAAATTCTCCTGGTGCACATAAAAGGATCAGTCATTGGCCTAATTTTTTTCTCCCTGTCTCTAATGGAAACTGGCAGTCCCTCATCACTGATACACTCACTGGTGTGAAGGCTGCAGAGTGCAGGCTGCCCTTTGCTGAGGGCTGGCGCTGCCCCACAGGATGAGGGAAACAGCTATTTATTTCTCCACAGCTATGGGAAGCTAATGACTACAGGAGACAAAAAACAGTTCTTGGAGACAGCTCTGTCCTGCTAGCGCTGTCACAGACTACTTCTTTTGTCCTTGTCTTGAAAACATCTTTGGTGTTACTTTTTCAGTTCTCTTAATGAAGCACAGCAAAATTGCAGCTGTTCCTTCCATTTACAAGGAAATTCTCTCCCTCGCCCCAAGAACCTCAGAGTGCTGCCCTGGACACCATCGTAGAGTAAATACAGAGAGAAGATCTAACTCTGGAGAGTCGAGACAGATGCCAAGCAGAACTGAGTATCACAGATGGAAAGGACCTGCACAGCACAAATGCACTCAGAATGAAGCTGTCCTCCTCAAACAGACCAGGACCCCATAGCTCCATCTCCAGCATTCAGTGCGTGTCAGGTTCATTGTCCCAACTCAGAAGACAACATCAACTCACAGGAGTTTTCCAAGTGTGTGTGTGTCTGAACCCACAGCACATGGCAATCTTGAACTAGCCCACCCTCTTCACATCCACACCCTTCGCAGTCCTGGACTGCCTCCCCAGAGCCTCTCACAGGAATTGCCAGTCCCAGCAGTAAAGTTTTACTTCCTTTGAATTCTCTCCTTGGAAACTAATCTCAACCAACCTTTAACAGGCCGTGAAAAGATACTGAATTCAAACCCTGCTTTAAGCATAAGGACAGTCTCCTAGCATTGGGATCCTGTTGATACTTATGAATGCAGTGAGTCCAACTTCGAGGCTTTCATGAGAGATGCACTATCTGCATTTCACCTCTTCGACCCAGCATTTAATTTTCTCAACACAATCCAGACTCGCTCCCTCTTTCACTGCTCATATCCCATTACCTCCAGCTTCAGACACTGCTTGGACCCAAACAGTATCCAAGCAAATTCTGAACTGAAACCCCAACAAAAACAGACTTAGATCACTTTCCTTGTCTAGAAGTCTAATTATCCAAGTATGGCATGGATTGTCTATTTATCCCTATCCTTAAAAAGGTACGTTTAACCCTTAGCATAGCAGGTTGCCAACAGTCTGTAGCTGCCCAGGTCACTTCATCTCCTGCATTTAAGTACAGGCACTGTATTTGTATTTCTCCAGTACCTGGATAGTCCCAAATTCAGTCCATTTCTGAGAACATGCCTGCTCAGGCGCGTGTCAGCACTTCTCTGAGCTTTGAGAAAGTGACTCTCCGCTCGATTTTCCCCAAACACACTTGAGTGCATTCAGATCTTTCAGGGTGGGTTTCCACCTTCTGGAGTGTCACTGCTATCCACTGTGACTTGCTGATCTTTGTTAACTCCCACTCCTTCCCTAGAGTCTCACCATTTTTTTTGGCTCTGTAAATGCAACTGTAAAAGGAACTTACCCATCGTGAACCCAGCATAAAGCAAGGCTGAGATATCCTGTGCCTAAAGACAGCCTACAGTATCAGTCAGAGGTCTGCAACCAGCACCTCATTCAACCTTAGAAGATGAAAACTGGAAAAACAAGAGGGTAAACCCAAACATCAACCAAGCTAACTTATTGTCTGTGATCACCTTAGGAAGAAAAACGCCCACCTGAAAGGCTTACACCATAAGTTAGAATACCTTCCCAGAACTGAGATGATCAACTCAGCTACCAGCACCACTGGCTACTTCCAAGTCTGGAAGACCATTAAATGTTTTCAGCACAAAATTCTACACACCAGAGAAAACTGAAAGTTAAAGAACTTCTTCAAATAATACTTTAAAAACCTCCACACTGAATCACAGAAGGGAACGATCCCAAAAGAGCACAGCTGTTTTCAGATTTAATTTAGCAAAGTTCACCCTCCTGAATAGTATTTCAAGCTGCTTTTAACACGTATGCCAAGTGACTACAGGATCTTTGCCTTACTGTTTCAAATGACTAATGAGTATGGTGCTTTCCATAAACATTTGCCTGTAGGACCTCAGTAAAAGACACAAGCACACTAATTTGTCGATGACCACTGGACAGCAGCAACTCTTCATCACTGATATGCAATTCCAATAAGCAGGACCAGAGACATACCTGAACCACCACATCAATTCTTGTTTTCTTTTTACTTGGAATGAAGACTCGGCTTCCTTTGACATCAGATGCCCAGCAAGGCCAGAAGGAACAAATGGATTCAAAGACAAAACAAAGCCACTTACACAATCGGTTGGGGTTAATATGTTGTTTCAGGAGATCAATGGAGCCAAGGCTGACAACAAGACGCCTTCCAAACCAGAAGGAGACCAGTGGGCCATATTTCTCATGAAGGTTCACCAGGAACTCGTGCAAACTGGTACTGGCAGTGATATCTGGGAGGTTGCCATCCCTAAGGAATAGAAAGATGGGATGGTATCTGATCACGAACAGCACCTTCTGCCAATGCTGAACTAGATCAGTGTGAATGAAGATGGAAAGCGCTTACTTTTCATCAGTTGGAGCCAGCCCAGGGATACCTGATGCTTGTCTAGATGCCTGGAGAGTAAACAGAAACACATCATCCTCCCTGAACTTAAAAATTTATACAAGCCCCAGAGCTTTCCAACAGGAAAGCTGGCTTTTCCACACCAATACTGCTGCACTACTTAGAATCATTGAACAAAAGTGAGATAAGCCACATCTTCAGGCCTCAAACCTGCTAAGGCTTACCAAGCCGATCACCTGTGTGCGCCTAGTCCCGCTGGCTAAACCAGAATTATGCACCTGGTTCGATGAAAGATCCCCGCGTACAGATATGTCGGGTCAGGTTTGCAGTGTAGATCTGACACGTAGGCTTTGCCCTGAGAGATCTGCACACGTGCAGCCGTTCTGACACGGATTCACCGGGGCATGTAAAACCCGAGGAGTGCCAGTGCGTGCGGCCGGGCTGCCCCGCTGGCTAGGGAGGGCCGGCCGGGAACGCCCTGCGCAACGAGCGCTCCTGCGGGCGCCGGCCACGTCCCGGCGGGCCCCGGGGCGTGGGGAACCGCCAGCGCGGGCCCGAAACCCCGCCGAA
>VZTU01024807.1:13078-26259 GCA_013400835.1 Zapornia atra | reverse complement strand
CGGGGCAGGAAGGGGCGGGCCGGGCCGGGCCGGGGCAGGGCGTGCCGGGCTCCGCGCACCACCGGCTAACACAGCGCGGGGCGGCATGGGGAGCCCACGGCGCCTGCTGCTGGTCTCCAACTCCACCCTGCACGGAGGGGGGTACCTGGGCCACTGCCAGCAGCACATCAAGAGCTTCCTCGGGGAGTAAGCGCTGCTCAGGGGCTGCGGGAGCCTGCCCCGGGCCGTCTCCCGCCGCCGCCGCTCCAAGCACTCTCTCACCTCTTCCCCCAGGAAGGTGAAGCGGGTGCTGTTCGTTCCCTACGCCCTGCACGACCGAGATGCCTATGCCCGGACGGCGAGGGAGAAGTTTGAAAGCTTGGGTAAGGCTGGTCGGCCCCCACGGGCAGCTGCCGCCTTTGCCGTGGGGCAGCCGCCGCGCCGCAGGGGCTGGCCTTGGTGGGCAGCACCCGGGCGGGCACTGGCCAACTGGGACGGGGCTGCGAACGCCTCGGGGCGAGCAACTCTGCTTCGTCTGTTCTCCTGGGGTTCGAGCGGGGGTAGCGCCGCAGACGGCGGCGGAGAGGGGCTCGGCCAGCGCTGCGGCAAACTGACTGGTTACCGTCAGCAACGGGAGGGAGAGCAGCAGGGAAGCGTCTGCTGCCTTCTACCCACAAGTAGGTACGTTAGAGGCCTCTGGAAGAAATCTTGTTGCAACACTTCTAACCACTTAATGGAGGAAGTTTTTATTCCTGAATACTAAGTGGCATATTTTTATCCTCCTTAATCACTTCCAGTACATCTTAAACCTCTGCTCAAGCCATGCAACTACTGCTATAAAGTTAAGACTGCTACTATAATGCACTTCAGCCAGCCAAATACTTCCATGATGATCAGCAACTGAGCTTTGCGTCAGGCAAAGACCTTTCCAGTGCAGCCTACACTATCACTGTTCAGGATAACTTTGGACCTGTTACTGTAGTAAACATCAGTACTCACTTCCCAGGGCAGCACACTTTGCTCCTTGTCTTGAGGAAAGATTGCTGCTATCAAATGTCCATCTTCTTCTGGCTCTCCTGGCACTTCCTGTACTCAGTGAACCCCAGCAAGGCACATCTGTCAAAGCCAGATATTTTAACTATTACCAAGAAATACTCAGATCAGATATTTGTACTAGTGATGCTAGATGGCACCTCCTGTTCAGACTCACAGCCAAGCTAAGGCCTGACAGCTTTTCCCCTGCTCTTATTTTCTAGTTAGCTGGTAATGCTTAGCAGGACTTTGTGCCTTTGCCTGCACCTGATGAGTGAAATGCTGCACGCTTCGACACTGAGCACATATATCCATATAGCAAACACTTACTGTGGTACAGCTGGATGTGGAAGTACTGCACTAATGTATACTCTGGCTTACTCTGGTAAAGTTCTCTGAAGTTTCCCCGGCTCTCTGGTGAGACATTTTTCTCAGGGAAGAGGGCAGAGGGAGATTAAACATTCCGTATTCTTTCTCCAAATGGAAGTGGCAAAGGTAAATACTTTTTCATTTAAGGTTATGGACTGGACAGCATTCATGAGTCTTGTGATCCAGTGGAAGCTGTAAGGAAATCTGAAGCAATATTTATTGGTAAGTTTTACTTCTTGCACCCTGATGAGGGTTTGTACAGGGCACTGGATTGCTCCTGCTCAGAATTGGCACTATAGAGATGACAATGAAAAAGTTGTGCCTAGCAACTATTAGAAACTACAGAAACCAGTACTTTAATTTGGAACTGTAAGACCTTAAATTAGTGGTAGGAAGGGAAGGAAAGATTTGTTAATGGAGCTTTGTCCCCAGTAAGCTTCAAATTATTCATACAAACATTTTCCGTGTTCAAAACATGATCATCACAGCTGTATCATCAGTTTATTGGGTCTAAGAAGATTCCGGGCTACTGTGCTCAAACTAAGCACAGTCCTGTTAGCATGCTCCTGGGTATCAGCCCACTGTCAAATAGCCTTGTAAGATTTGTCAGTCTTACAAGAAAGACTTGCAGCCTGAGTCCAGAGCCTGCCCAGTGACCATTCTTCTGGAGCTTCTGTTTTTACTGCTGCTCAGAACAGGATACTACCCCGAATAAAGCACAGAAATCATTGAGCCTGCTGGGTCTGTAAAGACTTCTGTTAAAACTGATGGTGAAAGCACATCATTATGGTGGACTCTCTTTCTGCAGGAGGTGGGAACACATTCCGTCTCCTGAAAGCTCTCTACGACAACAGTTTGATACAAGAGATCAGGAAAAGAGTTCTTGAGGTAAAAACTATAGGACTCATATAGGGGACTGTAAAGCTGTGGGATGTACAATGCTGGGTAGTACCTTAGAAGTAAGCCCCTCAGCAAAAGAGGGGGAGAAAAAAAAAAAAAGCAGTGCAGAGTTTAATCTATGTCCAGAAACTGTTCTTCAGCTTGAGATGCCCACTTTGTATCTTGCCGATACAGATGTTTGTGGCATGTCGTCTGCTAATAAACTGACAATGGAGTTGGATCTATACATGGCTTTTAGACAAGGTCCTGTTCACATGGAAAATAGTGTCATTACTTTGGGTACCTCCTTGACCTGGAATTGATAGGCATGAATACCATTGAGCCCTTCCTGGTGAATCTCCTAAAGCAAAGATAGGCCATCCATGGAGGAGAACAGAAGGAAGGTGTTCCCCTAGCAATGGGGAGCTGCAAACTACTTGAGGCAGATCTATGCAAGCACAGTATGTTTGTAAAGGCCAGCTGCCAAGAAGAAAGGTTAGCTAGGCTGTCTTAATATTTGGAAATTCAATGCCTGTTTTGGGTAGAAAAGCCAGACAATGTTCAAAGTAAAGTCTAGATAGCTATTTGGCTATATTAGCACCAGTTCTCTCAAGATAGCTTCCTTTTACAATATAGCATTATCCATATACTTGCATGTTTGTGTGGAATCCTTCTGTATATAGCATAGCACATAGTACTATGTCCACAGTAGTAATTCCTGAACTAACACTAAACTGGCTGGTCATGGTAAGCTGATGCTGTGACAACGTCCTACTTGGCTACCACTTGTCTCCTCTCTTCAGAAGCTAGTTAAAAGCTACTTCAGATACTTCCTGTAACTGCAATGTAAACATGTCACTCCTCTCTTAATAGCAAAGTCCAGTATAGGCACTGACAACCTTACAGCCTCTCTTGTGAAGGAGTCAGAGTTGAAAGGACAGGACATGCAACAGCTAGTTCTCTGACAACCATGTATAGACAAGGCACTGCTCGCCTCAAAACCTGAATTCTTGTTCTGTTTGTCACCTGTAAAGTTAGCAGTGAGATGGGCTAGAAGGCCCAAGCCTGATCCAATTGCTGAGTTTGACAGAAGCAGCTATAAAATGCAGTTCCTAGTTGTGATATACTAATTTTTGCTTTTGTCTTTCAGGATGGGATCCCTTACATGGGATCCAGCGCAGGAACTAACGTTGCCACCATCAGCATCAATACTACCAACGACATGCCGATCGTTTATCCGCCTTCCCTGCAGGCCCTCGGTTTAGTTCCTTTTAATATTAACCCTCACTACCTGGACCCAGATGCTAAGAGCACTCACATGGGTGTAAGTAAAGCATGCCAGAGCAAACACAGCAATGAGGGTGCAGAGGTGTAACCACAGCATGCATTTGCAGGGCCGTACAAAGCTGTGGAATGTCTTAACTGCCCAGAGCAGCTGGAAATGCCAGTGACACAGTAACATTTTACTCCCTCAAGCTGCTTTTTTTTTTTTTTCTGTGGGAAGAGGATTGGCAACAATATTACTGAGGTGGAACAACATGTTTTTCACAAACAGAAGCTTTGCAATGTGTGAAACACTGTTGCTTCATACCTGGCATGGAATGGGGCAGGGTGTGTGCCTGTGAGAGGAGATAGAAACTTGAAGGGTTAAGATGCAACACACTGTGTTTCTGGGAAGTGCTGCAATAGTCTGCCTTGCCTGTTGCTTCAGAAGACCTAACTTAAACATATATTAACAGACTTAAATATCTAAAGGAACCATCAGAACAGGGAGATCTTGAGATTGCATGCAAACCTGCTGTGTAAGAAAATACCTAGGCCCTAGTGTCCCTGCAGAGAGCACAGCCCCTAACGCCCAGTACTGAACAAGCACACGTACTGGCACAACTGAAAGCAAGCACAAAGAATGACATCTCCACTGTATGGAGGAGATGATTCTAGAATAGCTTGTCAGGAGCTAATTCCTCAGGTAACGGTTTCCACGGTGCAAATACTTTCCTCCTTATAATGAAAATTTCTCATGGTTAGAGGAAGCATTAAGAATTGGGGGAGACTGAGGAGATAGAGGATCAGGGTGTGCTTCTAGAATTTAGAATCTAAAGTTGAAGGTACTCATTTAATCAGCTTGTCACTAGATAAGCAGGCAGTCTTTTCCCTATAAATAACTTTTGCTGTTTCTTTGAGAGGAGGCTGGAAGCTCTGTGATGTACAAAGTCCCTGCTGTGTTCCTGTGTTTCCTTACCAACAAATCCTTCTGGTTTGATTTCTTTAACTACTGTTGCTCAGTTCAGCAGCAAACCCTCAGGAAACATGGTAGAGCTGTTCAAAGAAGAAAATTCTTCAGTGCAATACCTACTCAAGGACAAACAAGCAGATATTTAATCAGTGGAAATCCACGGTTCACTACCTTCTTTCATAAAGACAGCATCTCAGGCATTTGCTTACATCATCTTCCTCAGTGCTCCTGTTGTGAGGATGAACACACAGAGATAGCATTAAAACAAGCCACCTGGATGGCTTGTGGAAGTTTTAAGGCTTTTCAGGGTTGGAATTATGCAAGTTCTGTTTGATCAACCTACAGCAATTGCTGCTAGCGATGAAGTGTGAAATACATAGCTATTAAAAGTCAATCCAGTGCTTTCCTCCAATACATTAGTCTAATGAAAGCATTCTGCTTGCGGGGAAGCAGAATGCCTGCTTTGTTTAATGTTATGAAATAGCTCAGCATCACACTACTTGAATAGCTCCAAGTCCTACTTTACTGACCATGCAACTAACTCTATGCTCATTATTGCAGGAAACAAGAGAGGAAAGAATTCGTCAGTATCATGAAGAACCAGACACCCCTCCAGTTCTGGTGAGTAGTAGTTCCCAGTCAAAAAGCTCATGGCTGTGGCACAGTAAACATTTTAAACACATTCTTACTGTCAGCATGGATTCCCCTGCCACCCAAGACTTACAGAATTGGGGTATGAAGGTTAGTTATAGTCTTGCTAAGAGCATCAACCTTGGATTTCTCTCACTTGCAGAAGACAGGTTAGAAGAAATTTAATGCATTCTGCCTATTAGCTGCTTGGAGCCTTGATGCCAAACAAAATAGTTTAGGCACCTCTGATCTTACCAGTTACCAACCACCAAGTTGTATGTTGTAGATGAGGTGCATGCAGATTGTAAGATACCTCCCCCTTCAATCTTTTTGCAGATATTCTTAACTTTATATTTTAGTACAAACTCTGTAGGTTTCTGACTTTGCTCGTTCAGTAGCATGTTTGCAATTAGAGCATGCCTAACTGGGAAAGCTGGACCTCTGGGTTTCCTGTCCTTGTGCTTGAGCTGGGAATACAAAGTTTGTGCACTAACAAACACAGCTGGCTGTTGCTTGGCCCAAACTGGATCTAAGAATGGTGGTAGTGGAAGTAATTGTGGAAAAACACATTTTCTTTCCCTCCTTAATGGTTTTTCCTTTTTAAAAGGGAAAAGTAAAATAAACAAGAAAACCAGCTCCTAAAGCAAGGTAGCTCACTTAATTTAGTCTTGGCATCTCTGTTAAAAATAGGGGAGCACAAAAGTCTTGTTTGTAGTCCTGGCAAGCTGCACTAACACTGATCTGCTTGTGATAAGCATTCTAACCTTTCAAATAGCTTGAAAATAGTGTTAAATGTTTCCACCTACATTAGGGCTTGCGGGAAGGTGCGATGCTGCTAGTGGAAGGAGACAAAGCCACTTTGCAAGGAGTGACAGGAGCACGTCTGTTTTTGAGGTAAGTGCTTCATTTGAATGGATGTCCTCCTTCAGATAGAAAGGAAGAGAGACTTCTGTTAGATCCCTACCACATGTTGCCTGTCCCCCACATCAGAAGTTACTTAATCCCTTGCTTCTATTTCTCTTTGGAGAAAACATGAGTATTGCTTTACATTCCAAAGGAGGAGGCAGTATGACAGCACTCTAAGGATGTCTACCTTACCTGCAAGTGCTATGGCATTACACCCATTGATGCTTACATTTCCACAACTATAGTTACTGTTCACAGAAAGAGCCCCAGGAGTCAGCTCAGTTACCAAAGCCCAAGGGAAAGCCAGTTTGGCCCTAATGCACTGAACTCCAGAACAAGGGAAGTCGGCATCTTCAGTCATATGAACACTAATAAGAAATCTAATATGTATATCCCATGATGCAGGCAAGGGAGGGAGTCAAAACTCTGCTTGTTATGAGGCACAGAATAAGGCTTCCTTATTCATAACAGATGGAAGCACAGTAGTCTTAGCTCCTGTTAAAGCTCACAGTGTTTTTTTCTTATTTACAGGGGAAAGAAACCGACTGAACACGAGCCTGGAACAGATTTCAGCTTCCTCCTGACTGACAGTAATCTCCCAAATCTGTAGCCTTGCATATTCTTCAGCAAAAGTCACTATACGTGAAGACGATGAGGAAGGAGGAAATAGATGCTTCTAGTCCCAGGGTGGGTGAAGAACCTTAGCTTTATAAAGAAAGATAAATATGCATTAGTGGGCTCTTTCCCCCACCCTAATTCATGCCTGTGACATATCTCCTTCCCAGCAAAAAGACAATTTTTATTACAATACCTGAATAATCATAGCTATTCTTAGTCTGAAAGTGTTTGTACATTTGTGTATCCACTTNCACAATTAAGACAGGATACAGAATTAGCTGTTCCTGCTGCCTAGCTTTACCCACTAAATGAAAGGATTGTTCATTCAGTGTACTTCCACACTTTGTTTCATTTTTGTGATATTAATAAAGGGAGAAGTTACGCATTCAATTACTTTTATTTGCTTCAGACTCATTAAATATATACAATGCTGATTATGTACAAAAGTGTGCATGTTAAAAATTGTCAGGTTACAAACTTGCAAATCCTAGAAAAGTGCAAAATTTTAAAACATCTTCCACCATGCTGTACAGAAAAATTCCATCATTAGCCAATATACACACTCTTACAACATACCGATCAAAACAAAATAAGACATACAGTATACTCTTAAAGCACCCAGAAGGGAAAAAGATATTGCACAGAAGACTGACAGCAAGTTCATTACAGAGCCTAAAGGCTCATTTTTGAAAGTAGGTATTTCCAACACTCCTCAGACCTAACATTTAACTCTTCAAAAAGGCATTTTTTGGCATTTAAAAATCCATTTGTAATAACATAATTGCACAATCTGTAAGAATTACCAGAAGATACTGTTGCTGTAAGGCTTTTGCTTCCAGACCCTCATTAGCTTTAGTAAAGATTCATCAAGCAAACTGAGTAGCATCACAGCTCCCATCAAACCACCGACCAAAGGGAGGTAAGTCTTACAAGCAGCGTTTCTCTAATCTTGTATCAAGCTGCCCGTGCATAGTGAAGGGTTGAGTCAGAGCAAGTATTTGAAGTTTTCCTTGACTTCCCCCCACCCCTCACCCCATGGCTTTCTTTAAGCAACAGCTCACAGCTACATCTGACTAAAGCAGTACTGTCAGGTGCAAGATTAAGTTTATTTTAAAAATTTACTTCAAGGCAAAAAACTCTGGCTCCCTCAAGAAAAAAATACTGACTACATAGGAAGCTAAATAAACAAGTGGCCTCTATGATATATATGGCTGGATGTTTTATGTTTCAATCTCAAAACAACTTAGCAGCTTTAACCCAGAATCTATACTGACAGTCACGCTTCTGGGACAGAAGACGTGTTATGAAATTGTGTCTGTGCTGAGTATAATCACAGACCTAAGCTCTGGAAATACCTGCCAGATTTCCCAACTCCGGCAGCTGAAAACAGAAAGAACACACAACTGGAGGAACTATCCTGAAGTGAAACACCTATTTCATCTGTGCCATTTTGACAAATGGTAACCAAGAGAGACATACCAGTTTCTTCCGCAGACGCACAGCAAAAAGGTCAATTAAAACTGAACAAAGGGTACCTCTGATGAAATGCTACAAGGAGTTCCTCACATATGGGGTGTTCAGGACTGCAGTAAGATGAATATGTTCGACTCAAACTGTGCTGAGCATGCTATGCTGCCACTCAGAGGCATTTCTGCAATCAGGCTTCTGATGACTGTAATAGCAGAGAAGGGGACACTAGAATTTTACAATATTTTTTTTTTTTAACTGCAGTAGCTTTTCAGAAAACCCTTACTTCCTTTAAAAGCATGTGCTAACAAGGGCAATTAGTAATAATAAGGAGAGATTGGCTCCTTGGGATGGAAGGAAAGACATCTTCCAAACACCTCAGTTGAGTCAAACATTAGTATACAATGAGCCCACATGCATGTAACTCCACAAAAACCTATTACTCTCCCCCAAAGGAGGCTATTAACAAATGTCATGTTTATAGCCAAAACCAACATTGTTTTAAACCAAAAAGCAAGAAAAGCCCACTCTAGAAAGCACTGAAGCACACACTCGAATTTCCACCCAATTACATATAACCCAATCTAGTGCTTTCACCCATTTATTAGATCAGGCCTTATTTTCACAATAAGATATGCATTCCTATGCACTTTTTTCCAAAGAATTACTTGAAAGGAGGGAGGGAAAAAATAAATCACAGCACCTAGCCTCAGCATCTAACCTAGCCAGCAAGGCATCTTAAACAGTGGAAGAGAGGCATGCCTTCTGGTGACAATACAGAGCAAGTGTCTACACAGATCCTCAATGCATGAGCAGGAGGCTCACACCTCCTCTACTCCCCTCCCTAGCTCCCTACCATACCATCATCTCTACATAAATACATGTTTTCAATTCAATACAGACAGAAAAAGCTTTTTGAAGCATTTGGTTGCTGTATGTATATTTTTCTAATGACTTTGTCAATTAAGACTGGGAAAGACTTGCAGAGGAAACAGGGAGGAGGGAGATGCGGTCTAGGGAAGTGAGGTATACAGCTCCCATTGACTAAGGCAAGAGTTAAAAGACCTACCTAATCGTTGTGCATTACAAATAAAAATTAATTTATGATTTCTGCAGGGCTATCTTAAAGCAAACTCATGCAGGACTATTACCAGTCTCGTAGAGAATCTTTACACTGCAGAAACTTTGCTCTTTGCACTTCATTTAAAGGACATAGAAATACAACCTTAATGATGATCCTTATAAAGCAGCCAATTAACTAGACTAGTTAAGCCTGTAAAAACTTTGATAAACGTGTTTTGTGATAACATCCATGATCTAAGGTATATCAAGGGAAAAAAGCTTGTTTCTATCAACTCTGCAAATTATCAAAACAATTGTAATATGTGGGTATTATTTGTTTTGTTACTGGTTTTGAGGGGGTTTTTTGTTTGTTTTTAATCAAACAGGCTTCCTAAGACCTAATTCCCACAATGTGTATTAACCATCAGGAGAAGTGCAGTTAAGATTTGGATTATTATTTTGTGCTGGTAAAGTACATGGATGATAAAAGATGTAGTTTCTAGATAACCTACGGCAGTGTATTAGATAATAAGTATGCTGATACAGAATAAATCACTTAAGTCAGATGCTAACTTGAACAGCAAACATTTCACTTTCTGAATGCTCATATAGTACAAAAACTGCACAGACTAGATGAGATTCTTTAGTATAAACAAAAGGACAACTGAACATACTGTCAAGAGTCATAAATAAATTGATAAAGAGAAATCTAACAAATATTTTACTTGAAATAAAGGAGAGATGTCTTCTAAATACTACTCTTTGGTAAGTTGAAAACTCTGCTAGGGAGAAGTTGCTCAATACCGCTAACTACTTGATCTCATTTATATACAGGTACCAAAAGAAAACCAGTTTTCAATTTCTTTCATATATATTTATATATATGTATATTTACACTCCTACTTACTTACTCAGCTTCAAAGGTAAGTGTATTTTAAACTTTGATAAATATCATTAGGTTTGTTCTAAAAATTAAATATAAGATACCACCAAGCAGATCTTGATAAATGTAGTGTATGAAACACTAAGACTTGTTGATTCTGAATTCCTAATCAGAATTCTTTCATCTCACAGCTTTACTTTTTACACTTAAAAAACCAAAAAACTTCAAAACCAGAGGAGAATCTTATTTCACCAATACTAGGTGAAAACCAAAATGTGATCCTAAGCTTTATGGACTTGAGGAAATCAAAGTTATGCAAGTCAGTTCCCTAATTCACAGTGCACTGCATAGCAGACTGCAGTTCAACCAACCTAAACTGCTGACCAGAAAAATTATTTTCTGCTTTAAAAAAAAAGAGTTATACAAGTTAAAACCGAAAGAACATACCAGCTAATGCTCACACTTATTTATTTAAAGCTGGTTTTAGATAAATCTAAAGTGCTGGCCTTCAAGCCTATGGGGGGGTCTTTCCAGAGGGCCTCTGTCACGGTGTATACCTACCTCCCAGCCACAAGTATGAGAGATCAAAAGGCAACAATGCTTCCATCCTGCATACAGCAAGAAGCAGCCCAGAGCTCACCTGCATTGCCCCTCACTCTGCTGCTGCTTTGTGAAGAGCACAAGCCAGCCTCAATTTTGAGAGCCCAAGAACTGGCCATGTTTAAACCAGTCACAGGCATTTGTGAAGATCACCTACTGCTTGCGATGCAATGAAAAGATGGTGCTCAAACGTCAAAGCTCTTCACCACAAACTCTTTCATCCCCAATTATTGCAACTACTTTATATTTTACTTAAATTGACACAGCGTACTCAGTGATCTGTAATATTGGAAGTACTAAAAACATTAACTCAACTGTTGTATAAACATACCTAACCCACAGTAGGATGCTTTCAAACCCTTACACAAACCCCTCTGTGCAAGTGACAAAAACTATGCTCTCACAAAACACGACAAAAAAACTTATCTCCTCATTTTTTCCACTTGATTCTGCTCACCCAAAATAGCATAATTTCCTGACCCTTCCCCTGCAAGTAAACACGAAACCTCATGCATGCATTTAACAGACCATATACACATACTTAGAAAACCCATCAACACAGTGCCCCAAACTAGTTCTGGTTTCAACTTCCCATAACACAGAAAATCTCAAATTCTGAGCAGAAATTCCTCAAACTACTACTTCAGCTCCCCTGAAATCCTTTCCTCACGAAATCATAATGGACATACTTCACATTCTCATATACACAGTTAATACTTGCACAGTAACCTCAGTACTCTTCCTGAATAGACCTTTATTTAGAGTACTATTTTTCACTTCTGTAACTTCTGAAAATGAGATGTGGGGTATTTTTGGTTTGGTTTTTTACACATACATGGAGTCTGAACAAAACACACACCGCTCTGCTTTTGGAAATCTAATGCTCTCTTGGCAAGCAACTCAGGGAAATAATTCTTATTTTCTCCTAGCTTTCCAGATGATCCAGTCTTTCACAGTGATTAGAGTATTGCAACTATGCATAGACCCACTTGTTCACTAGTTGGATTTATTATTTCATTTACAAAAGTTACGAAAAAGCAACACGACTTTCTCTACAAAGCACGCTAACCAGTCATTAAGAGGGACTTCCTCCCTGCCCCCTTCCCTCCCAGTAAAGAAATTGAGGAGGAGAAAACAGTTGAGAAGAACAGAATTTGTAAAGATTATCCTTTGGCAGGGTGAGGAGGCATTAGTATTTCTCTGAAGTTAATAAATACTGTGCTAAAAGTTACTGAAATGAGATTATACATTATGGAGTTCCTCAGGTAGTTCATAGCTCCCCAGCCACAGGGAGTATCTGATAACATTTATAGGAGATATCACACACATTCATTTCCAAAAATAAATAAAAACAAGAAAAGTGATGGGAAAGGGAAGAAAAGGGGAGCCAAAAGGGAACATACTAGCCAACAATTGCTTATAGCTCTGCCTTATATCTATATTTCCCTTACCCCATGGTATTTTCTCCTTTTAACAGACATACGTACATGTATATACACATATACACACAAACATACACACATATATACACACATGCACACATACCTTCACCTGCAGATCCAAAAAATCGTATTTTTCCCTCAGCACGAGGCTTTTCCAACAGTATGGGGATCATCATTTAAATTAACAACATTGTAAAAGTTTAAGAACAACAGGAAAACACTTTATCATCATTGTGTTATAGTGGAACCAAAACATTCAGTAATGGCTTCTCCAAACTACAGCATACAATCCATAGTTATGTTGTTGGATGTAGCACACATAAGGATCTGATAATTTCTTTCCTTGGGTCTTAAATACATGTTGACAATGTATACTTTGTCTGTTTCCTAGCTTGTTTTTACAGAAAAAACAAGATGGCTAACCACTGTTTTGGTGAACACCACGCTGAGAAACAAACAGGTGCTATTTAATTAAATTGTGCTGCAAAGTTGTTTAAATGATTTTGCAGTGGAAATTTATCTTTTGTTTGTAGGAGTTCCTTTACTAATGAAGCAGATTGATCTTTGATCAATATAGACACTGATTCTTCCCCTCTATTTCTTCAACATACTTAATATATTATGGGATTTCTTGGTGTATGCCTTGGTCTACTTAACAATATAAATAATTTCAGCAGCAAGTATTTCCTACCTCCTTCAGCTCCTTCACCACCTTCAACTCCTTTGAAGTTATTCATGCCTGAACTTAAAATAATTTCTGATAATCAAGTAGTGCAATACAGATGTTACTTGCAGAACAGCCTAAAAGTGGAACTAAACAAAAGAAGATAGCAATAGCCATTTACAGGAACAAATTGCAATAAATTGTTTGTTGGGCTAAAAAACACACTGAAAGGGCCATAACTGTCAGCTATCCCAACTCTGAATGCGACCACTGCAGCTGCCAGAATTCAGTTTACACTGTGAAAGCCAAGCCATATATTTTCTTTGTGATCAAGGAGCATCTGGTCCTATTCAGGTTTAAATCAAATGCTACTTATCTTACATTTGATTAGCAAACGTGGGTTTAGAGGTTTGG
>VZTU01024805.1:2675-17183 GCA_013400835.1 Zapornia atra | reverse complement strand
AACCACCTCCCTGGGCAGCCAACCTCCAACGTGAGTCCTTCTCATGGGCTGCAGGTCTTCACGATCCAGCCCAGCATGGCTTCCATGGGGTGCAGACCTTCAGGAACAGACTGCTTTAGCATAGGTCCACCACGAGGTCACAAATCCTGCCAGCAACCTTACTTCAGCCTGGACTCCTCCCTCCATGGGTCCACAGGTCCTGCCAGCGGTGTTTTTCCCTTCTTAACTCTGTTACCCCAGAGGTGCTGCCATCATGGCTGAAAGTTTGACTTCTCATAGAAAAACTCCATGAGTGTAAGAGTATCTGCTAGGTGGAGGAATGAGGTGCAATCTAAATCTAAAGGGGGTGAAATAGCCACTTAAAACTTTTGGTATTGACATCAGGTGTTCCAGAGCTGGATGCAAAATAAGCTAGATAAGGTTAAAGCATCATTGTGCAGGATTGCTAGGACAAAATATTTTTACCATATGGGTTTAGTTACCCTGGTACAAAGGTGGTGTATGGATATTTTGCCTGTTTTGTTTGAAATAGTGTTAATTTTCTTCATAGTAGCTAGTATGGGGCTCTGATTTGGATTTGTGCTGAAAGCAGTGTTGATAATGTAGAGATGTTTTTATTACTGCTGAACAGCGCACAGAGCCAAGGCCTTTTCTGCTTCCCACCCCACCAGTAAGTAGGCTGGGGGTGCACAAGGAGTTGTGATAGGACGCAGTTGGGACAGCTGATCCCAACTGTCCAAAGGGATACTCCATACTGTATGATGTCATGATAAGCATATAAACCTGTGGGAAGAATACAGAAGTGGTGGACACATTCACTCACAATGATAGCGTGTGCTTTCCCAAGTTCTGTGTGATGGAGCTCTGCTTTCCTGGGGATGGCTGAACACCTGCCTGCCCATGGGAAGTGATGAATTAATTCATTGGTTTGCTTGTGTCTGCAGCTTTTGCTTCACCCCTTAAACTGTCTTTATCTCAACACACAAGTTTTCTCACTTTTACTCTTTGTATTTTCTCCTCCATCCCACAGTGTGTGTGGTGGGGGGGGGAAGTAAATGAACAGCTTTGTGCTGGCTGGGGTTAAACCAGAAAAGGAAACAAAGACTATTATGCTTGGCAAACTATAACAAAAATAGAGGTTGTAACACCAGCCTATTTTATCTAAACTTGGTTACAGTTAAGCAGCAAGGATAACTGGAAGATATTCTGGGCTGTAGCTTTTGCTTCTGTCCATTCCTTTCTGTATTTGACAACTTGCTCTATATGTTGATAGTATATTTGTGTCCATATCCACTTAATTCACATCATCCAGCCAACATCATAATTCTTAAGAGAGATGACAATCATAGCTTTCACGACTTCTGTATAAAAAAAAATAAAAATAATTGCCACTTTGTTCATGTGCTTTACCAATGTAATCTTGACTCTTTGAAGAAATTCTTTATATGTAGGAATATTTCTAGAACTATTTTTAGAACTACAGGGTTCATCATGCTGTTAATGAAAGATTTAAATAAGATCTTAGTGATCCAATCTGCTTATTAAAAAAAAAAGATCCTTATTCCACCACCTGTTCTTGATGAAGCAAAAAAGGCATCTAAGAAGGTTTTTTGTGTCTTGTTTATGCATGAAAGTTTTTATTTGCCATGCTGCTCTGTACAGTACCACATTTTTAGGTAGCACGAGCAAGTGAGAGGAAATGTCCTTTGACAGCGCATTAGCTTGCCTGCTTTAATTTGTACTTCCCTGGTTAAGCAAGGTTAAAGACTTGTGAAAGAAGTCGTAATACAGTGGAGGAAACAGGTTTAAGAGAAGGGAGGTTAACCTTTTGCTTTTCACAGTAACCTGTCAACTCTCTTATTTCACCATATTTGGTTATTTCTTGATATCCTGAAACCTTTGGTCAAATATGAATACATGAGAAATCTGTTCTTTTGTAAAGTATGTTAGTCACCATTCCAAGGGACAGCTTGAAAACATTACCTGTCTTCACACTGAGGGTTTACAACCAGACAAAGAGGAAAACTTGCCTTTCTATTTAACATCCTGATACGAAATGCTGTATTATGTATCAGAGAAGGCAAATTGTAGCTATGGTTTAACTGGGTTCTGATGAATGAACACCAAAGTAGCTTTTTAGATTCTAGTAGCCCCATGGATTAATTACCCTAATTGTGGTTCACTTTAGCTATAAACATTTGCAAAATACTTAGAAATAAATCAGTTCATTATGCAGCACTCTCTCCTTACAGTACAAAAAGGAAGTTTGCCTGAAAGAGTGACTAGTTACAAAAGTCAGTATTACAGTACTATGCCCACCTTATTCCTCTTTTTGCACCAAGGAGTTATATCAGAAAGGGGGGAATTTCCTGAAAGGCACAAGAACACAACTAAATTTAAAACAGTTTGTAAGGGATCTTGAAAAGTTACTTAAAACACAGTGCTGCACTGCCCATCAGTATTCATTTTAACCTGGCACAGTGGATTTATTTCTGCCATTCCTGTCAGGACATTACTCCCAATGAATGCTCTGTTTCATGCCAGAAATGATAGATAATTAATCAGTTACCTAAGCAAATACCTCTTGATTCATTTATCGAATTTTTAAGAACAAGCCTTTTTATTTTAAAAATTGTTAGTGGAATTATATCTAGAATAATGTAGGTACAAAGCAGTAACCAAATAATGAAATTGTCCCCAAGTACTTTCAGAACTGGTAGCAAAAGAACAAGAAATACATTTTAAATCGATTTTCCAGTCCATGTTTTAGAAAAACTATGAAGCAATAACTAGAATATAAACTATAAAACAGTAATAAAAGTAGAAATTATCAGTTAAAATATACCCTCATTTTACCTGTTATTTTTAATTTTTTTTTTCAGTAATAACATGTTACTTTCATTGGAATATATTGTTTGGATCTGAAAGTTGTGGCAATGATTTCTGAACTATGGCCTGCAGAGCCACATTTCTTGATACTCTCACTTGCATTTTAATTAAAAAATTTGTCAGCTTAGAAAACCTTGCAGTTGACAAGAGGTTGGTCCTGCAATTTTGGGTACTATGAAATTGTGGCAGTTTGGCCCTGGCTGGAGGCTAGTTGCCCACCAAAGCAGCTCTATCACTTCCCTTTTCAGCCGGAAAGGGGAGAAAATACCTATTGAGAGGCTTAGGACTCGAGATAAGGACAGGGAGAGGTCATTCCTCAATCAGCGTCACGGGCAGAACAGACTCAACACAGAATAAAGGAAAGAAACTCTCTAATTTATTACACTGCACTGCACACCCAATGACACCAGAGTCGGGCAATAAGAAGTGTGGCCAGGTCTTAAAGCACCATCCCCTCACCCCTCCCTTCTTAGTAGACCACTTTCCTCACGATTTCTCTCCTCCCCCCAGAATGGCACGGGGGAGGGAATGAGTGTTCTGGTCAGTTCCTCATGAGATGTTTTCCTTCTTAGTGGGAGTTGGGGGGCATTGATCATACTCTTCCCCTGCTCCACCATGGGGTCCCACTCACAGGAGGCAGTCTTCCATTAACTTCTCCAACGCAAGTCCTTTCCCACAGGGCTTCAGCTCTTCACCAACTGCCCCAGTGTGGGTCACTTCTGTGGGGTGCAGTCCGTTGGGCCCAGACTGCTCCAGCCTGGTCTCCCACAGAGTAACAAGTCCCCCAGGAAACCTGCTATGGTATGGGCCTCTCTGTCTCTCTACGGGCTGCAAATCTCCTGCCCGGAACTTGTTTTAGCACAGGTCATAGAGTCTTCCATATGTCTACCTGCTCCAGCGTGGGGTCTCTCCACGGGCTGCCAGTGGGATCTCTGCTCCCCATCATCTTCCATGGGCTGCAGAGGGCAGCCTGCTTCACCATTAGTTTCTCCACTGGCTGCAAGGGCACCTTTCTCTCTGGCACGTGGGGCACCTCTTCCATGCCTTCTTCACTGGTCTTTGTGCCTGCACAGTTTCTTACATCTTCTCACTCCCTTCTCTGGTGGCAAAATGGGGCTGCTTTCTCCTAAATGTGACCTTGGCTGATGGGCTCAGCCTTGGTCAGCGGCAGGTCCATCCTTGAGCCAGTTGGTGTTTGCTCTCTGGGCCCTGCAAACAGCATCTGGCTACTTCTTGCAGAAACCACCCCTGCAGCCCCCCAAACTCTACACCAGAACCCAGCCACGCAAAACCACAACAGAAATTTCAGAAGTCTGGGCAGGGAAGAGAATTCTTTACTCTACTCTTCACAAAGGAAATGTCTTATAGATGTTACATGTTTGTTTTGGGCTTTTTCTCATAATTTGCTAAAATTAAATTAGTCTTTTATTTGAAGTGGGGAATGAGAAGGCAAAAATACTTTCCTAATAGTTCAAGAAATGTTACTTCTCATTTGTCTTACTGCTTTAGAAAAGCTATAAAAGAAAAAAGAGCCGCAACACATACTTTCAGTGAGTGCTTTACTGAAGGGCTAAATTTAGACTTGCTTGTGTGTGCTACTTGAATACCTGTTTTCATCAGGTTGTCTCCTCTCTCTTTTTTTTTTCTTTTTTCCTTCTCTTTACAAAATGCCTTTCCCTTTTTCCCTAGTCCGATTTCAGATTTGACCAAGTCTGTAGGTTGGGCTTCTGTGAAAATAACTGAATAAACATAGTATGAAGAGATGTGGTCCCTCACCAGTAGAGCTTGTGACAACATGACACCCTCATGTAGGACATTTATTTGCAGTCCAGTGTTGCCAGTCTGGTTTTGGTGGATTTCTCTGCAGCACACAGCTCCTTCGTTGCATGCATCTGATTGCAATATACTGTAACTATGAATCTTCATTAATAAAACAACCGTTGTTTAGATGAAGCCTAGTTTGCTGTTCTGCTTCATCTTTAAAGGCCACAATTTTTTTTGCAATATAATTTTGAATAGGCAAACTTATCACCACTCTACCATAACAAAACAAACTGAAAAAAGGCATTAGCACACATTGTCTTTTCTTGTTTTAAATACTGTTGAATTGTTTTCAGTCTTTGAGTGCCAAAGGTAGCAGCCACATTACAGTCACAGGCGTTTGGTGTCATATACCCTTCACCGTGACAATGTATTTGTCAGTACAGTAAATCCTCTTTTGTTTCTGGTTTTACAGGCAAATCGTACCTGCCCGATTTGTAGAGCTGATGCTTCTGAAGTGCATCGTGATTCAGAATGACCAGTCTAAGAGCCCAAGTCTGGTTTGTGTGTTCCTGGTCACATGTGTGTATGACCTATGTATTGAACTTAACTATGTGGCTTCCAGCCTACCCTTTACACAGAGGGTCAATGGACCTTACTTTGCACTGTGTGACTTAATCAATTACAAAGCTTATAACTAGTCTTCACAATTATGGGATTGTTATACTAACAGTGTGATTGGAACTCCAAAGATTTTTTTTTAGCTTAATTTTGTGTGTGCACTAACATTCCCTGGTTTTTGTGTGATCATTCCGAGTGTTGCTGTGAGATTACTGTGGATGTGATCTTTTAGCATGTGCTTTTTATATAAAAGAAAAAAGGAAAAAAAAGGTAGTTCCAAACAATATAGCAATCTACCTTATATAGAGCCTTCAGATACTGTGAGTGGGGATGAATGGTGTGGAAGTGTGTCTGCTTGTGAGAAGATGCACGAAGTGTGCTTGCGACCAAGTGTTCATGTGTGTTTGAGAACCTATATACCAGCATGTACTGAGAACGTATGTGTGTAGTAATAATTATGCTGCAATGTATAATCTTGTGTGTTATTTAAACAGTACTAGTACTGTACACTGGCTCCTTCCCTTGTGTTTGCAGTTGCACACAGAATGCGATGCGTGCAGCAATTACAGACATTTAGTATTTCCTTCCCAATGTACTTACAGGTATAAAGACCTTTCTGCCTACTATTTAAACAGCTTCCCCTTCATTGGAGGCTTTAAATGTGTGCCACTAAAGAGTGCATTGATTGTTCATATATATGAGTAACCTTGGGGATTTTTTGCATATGTTACAAAGTCTGGATTTTTAAATGGCTGATTTACAAGTTATTTTATCTACATAAAGTTGTGATATCACACAAATCATTTAGCAATATTAATATTTTAAATTGCTCATATGCATATCAGTGCTTTTCTATTCTCCTTTTAAGTTTGTCTAGCTGGGATTACCAGTTCTGTGCTTCTTCCATGAAAGAAAGCAGAAAGGACATTGAGGGTCTTGTGCAACAGCTCTTCACTTTTGGCCATTGTACTTGCTAAGAACATAACCTTTTAGCTTATAAACATTGGCTTTAATCACATACATTCTTTGTCTTTTCCAAGGGAGTTTGTATTCAACTAAAATAACTTGTTAAAGGTTACAATTTTATTCCTGCAATTTCATGAATAAAATAAAATTTGTAGTGTTTTCTCAGAGAAGTAGAACTTCTGATTTTTTTTTTCTTCATTTTGCCACAAGATAAGGTGGGGTTTGGTCACTAGCTACAGAATTCAGTTATAGTCCTGATGCTGCTTCTTGCCTTTCTTTATTTCGTGATGAGTGTAATATGAAGAAGGAACTCCTTTGGTTTTTACAGTCAAGTTTCCAAAGTGCTCCACTATAGGAGAGTATCAGAACACCTTCCAGAACAATGCTGTGAAACAGGAGGTGATAACCTCTATTCAAGTGCTCTGAATAATGTTTCATTTGGGCTATTTAAAAAAAAAAAGCTTCATTTATAACATTCAGACTGTTAACATTTTTTATATATTCTAGCAAATTATTTAGGTCTGCGTATACCATAGTTATTTGAAGGATGCACTTTTTGCGACAAGATTCTTCTCCTAAATGCTGTGTCATTACTTTAGTTGCAGCAGCACAAGCGGCACAATTAGCAATATTGCTGCAACTTGCTGCCAGTCTCAGCTTTAAGTTTATTTTTTTATAATTTCTGATGCTTTTGTATGCTGCTATGGTTTAGTATCAGTTTATAATTTCAAACAGTGTTAGATGTTCTCCATGCTGACTTCACTCTTTGAAGATTCTGCAGACCAGTCACAGCTCTTGGTGCAGATACAATAAAAGCACAATTTTGCCCTATTTCAATGCTCTTCCCTTTGTTTAGTTATGCAGGTAGTTCTCGGAAACAGTGAGTGTTTTCATACCTATCCATACTTAAGAACACTAAATAAATAAAAATGCTGTTACATCAACTTCAAAATATTAGAATTTCTCCTTTCTCTCAGTGGAGTTAAGAAATAGTCTTTTCTCAGTAACACCTAGCAGGTTAAATTTCATGTAATAAAATTTATTTTTTTAACAAATAAAATCATGTTGTTTAAAAAATCATACGACACATATGTCTTTCAAAACTTAAACTCTTTTATATAGCTGCAAAATAAAAGGTACTCTGTGTACAGATTTAAACGTAACTAACACTACAGTGTTCAGAATTTAGTTCGAAGCAGGGAAAGAGGAGACTTCTCCTAAGCTAGATGCAGATGAACAAGACCAATTCTACTGAAGCCAAGGGAAGGAGGTCCTCTTTCTGGAATTGGAGAAATCTGCATCTGTAATATCCCTTTCTCCCCCCCACCAGTGAAACTGTGTGAGGTATGGGACTCTTGCAGATGTGGACTTGCTTCCCATGGTCAGTGTGTATAGACAGTACACATGCACATGTTGTGACCCAGACAAGCTACAACCAAGTCCTTTCTGTTCTGGCTGCCAAGGGAAGGGGATTAACGCTTGGCTCTCAACTGCCATGCATTATGCACATTTGTGTGAAATACCACAGCTGGACATGGTCCCTGGCAGCACCTGAATTCCACAACCTTCTTTATGTTCATCACCTGGTCCCTGCTTCTCAAAAACACCCCTCCAACAAACAAAAGCAAAACCAACCACCTGCAATATGTTTCCTTTACCATATTGGCACTGCTGTGTTTTTTGCATAAACTGTCAGTTTAATTTGATGTTTTAGTGAATATCAAGGCCTACAGATAATTCTAGTGTCTTGTTTTATGACTTTCTTTAAAAAAAAAAAATTAAAGCCCTTTGTTGTACACTGTTTTGTGCAGGCTCTCAAATGTGATTTCACAACTGCATTGTGTAATACTTGGGATAAGATTTACCAACTTTTTAAATTTTAATTGTACAAAACACCTTTTTGACTGAGTTATCTTTGGGCCTGTGTAAAAGCTGTGGATTTCCTTCTTTGTTACCTCATTTTGCTACATGTGTTTCAGATTACCTAATGATTATGAAAGCTTATGGGTTCTGATGGAATCATATTTTTTCAAGTGTTTTCTGTAAATCATACTCTTATTGTGTCATTTAACATTTAATTTTAAATATATTATAAATATCTGTAACCAAATCGTTTGAAGGCTTGATAAATTTTTAACAAAATTTGTACATTTTTTATGAGAGTTACTAGTAATGCTTTACTAGGTAGTGCAATGGATTTTTATTTTTAATCCCTGTGCCCAATTTTCGAGTTGAGAGAGTTGTTCGGTAATAAATGTATGATGTACACTTACACAGTTTTCTCCTGTTCTTTCTCTGCAAAAGAGGTGCATTGCTTCCTTTCATTAACTGCATATTTCTGTGCATTGTCACGAACTCTAGATATTGGCAACATGCTTGCATTGTAGGGGGAAATTTTGCCACTGTAATTGTAATGCATGACATGTTTTTAATCTGCTTTGAGGGATCATAAGAAAATTACATGAAACGTGTGGTATCCTTGAAAGTGTAAAATCACTATAATTTAGCCTTGTATAAAGATGAAACTTCTAAAGATATTACTTAGTCAAAGGAAAGTTTGCAGGGATGGAGAAGTGCTGGTAGGCCAAGGGTTGAGTCTGTTTGTCTTGCCATACAAGTATTCTGACTGCCAAATCTTTAGATTCTTTGATTTTGTTTCCTATTGAGTGTACTGCTTTTTTTGCTGTCCCAAACACATTCACTTTCACAATTAAATCCCTTATTCTTGAAACAAGCGCCAAGCCTAACCCCAGCCATTCTATAAATCTCTGAGTAGCACATACCTTGTAACCTGGCAGTTGTCCTTAATTTTGGCCAGCAGTGAGGTTCTCCTCTCCCCCCTCCACATCTCTCTTCTTGTTTTCTTGGAATACATATACGCCTCCATTCCTTGAAAACATAGTGTTTGTGAACCTATGTCTTGCTTACCTAGGATATCTTCATACAGCACTTTGCTAGAAATAATCTCTCCACTTCTTCCAAGCAAGCCAGTTTGTGGCCTCAGTAACCACCACGAGCCCAGTATTACTGTCTGCAGATACAATAAGCAGGAGAGCACTGATCAGCACCTACTATATCCTATCTATCTCATCTATGCAGCTTCCAAGGGTAGTTAAGCAGAGCACGTGTGGGTCTGTTTTGAAAATATTACATATTCTGGGTCATCTATGTAGTTTTTGCAGCCTTGTTGTACTACACCATTGTCAGAGCAGTGTTTTTAGCGTGGGTTGTAACATCTGTTTGTCCAATCCTCTTGTAGCAAGATCAGCAAAAAAAGGAGCCATCTAGAAGCCTGTCTCAGTTGTTATCAAATCTGAACACTGGGATAACCTGCAGGGTTTTGTCAAGAATTTTCTAAATCAAATCGCGCATACTAACATTGGTAGATCTCAAATGTTGATTTTGCTGGAGGCCTCTTGCTTCTAGCATCAGCTCACTTGCTGGCTTTTTACCTTTTTGTTTCTAGCTTTCAGGTTAGCAGGGGAGGGGGATTCAAGAATGCTTTAAACTTTCTGAAGCAAACAAGCTCAAGCCCCCCCTTCTATAGTTAAGAGCAGCTTTCTGCAATCTGCCAGCATCAAGTTATGCAGAGGAAGAGTGACAACTAGTGATGGGATTGTGGAAAGAGGGTGTGGAAAGGAGTGGGGGAAAGTTTGCACTTCTGGTCCTGCAGGGTGGAGTTATATGGTAGAATCCTGCACACAGTTACATCGGCCTCACCTCACTGTCCAGTGAGGATGGAACAGATCATCCTGAAAGTTACATCAAAATATGGGTAACAAGGTAGGTGATTAGAGAGATCCAACATGGCTTCACCAAGGGCAAGTCTTACCTGACCAATCTATTGGCCTTCTGTAGTGGACTGACGGCATCAGTGTACAAGGAAAGAGCTCCAGATGCTACCTGAACTTCCGTAAAACCTTTCTCATGGTGTCCCCCCCAACATACTTGCTGCTAAAGTGGAGAAATAAAGATATGATGGGTGTACTATTTTATGGATAAGGAATTGGGTGGGTAGCCATTTTGGTGGAGCAATTTGACCAGGTATTTCAACTACTGTGGTGGAAGAAGGTATCATGCTTGACAGGCATGGTGAATCTTGCAGCAGGAAGGATTACAGGAAAGATTCATGGCTACTCCATTCACCAAGCCCAGTAGCGCTGCCACTGGGAAGTTTTGCAAAGACAGCAGGAACAAATAGAGGATTTTTTCAGTAGTTTCCAGCGTCTTCCCTATTTCCTGCAGCCATTTATCACTCCCCTCACCCTTACTTCTCACACTTCATATGTAAGTCATTAATAATTTGCACACACACATACCGCAGTCAATTCCCACTGGTATGCTCAGCTGTCTCACAGTATCTTGCTGGACAAAATGCCCAGCATACAAGTAGATGAAGCCATAATGCATTGGGTGGGCAACTGGCTCATGGGTCAGGCCCAGAGGGTGGTACCAGATGGAGTTACATTTGGCTTGCAGCCAGTCATTAGTGGGTTTCTCCGGTGCTCCATTTTCGGCCCAGTTCTTTTTAACATTTTCATAAATGACCTAGACTCAGGACTAGAGAATGACTTAAGTTTGCAGATGACACAAAATTGGGAGGAGCTGTTGACCCCAGTGAGGGTGGAGAAGCTTTGCACAGACACCCGGAAAGATCAGAGAGCTGGGGAATCACCAACCACATGACGTTTAACAAGGGCAAGTGCCAGATTCTGCACCTGGGAAGGGGCCACCCTGACTGCACATACAACTTGGGGATCAGATGCTGGAGGCCAGCCATGCTGAGAGGGAGTTGGGGGTCTCACTTGACAGCAAGTTAAACACAAGCCAGCAGTGTGCCCAGGCAGCCAGGAGGGCCAACAGCATCCTGGGGTGCATCAAGCATGGCATTGCCAGCCAGTCCAGGGAGGGGACTGTGCTGCTCTGCACTGTGCTGTTGCAGCCTCACCTTGAGTACTGTGTGCAGTTTTGGGCACCACAGTACAAGACAGACATGAAACTATTGGAGGGTGTCCAGAAGAGGGCAACAAGGATGGGGAAGGGCCTGGGGAGGAAGTCTTATAGGAAGAGGATGATGTCCTTCGGTTTGTTCAGCCTAGAAAAAACGAGACTGAGGGGAGACCTCATTGCAGCCTATGGCTTCCTGACGAGGGTGAGCAAAGGTGCAGGTGCCAACCTTCTCTCCGTGGCGACCAGTGATAGAACCCAAGGGAGTGATATAACACTGTGACAGGGGAGGTTCAGGCTGGATATTAGGAAGAGGTTCTTTACTGAGAGGGTGCTCAGGCACTGGAACAGGCTCCCCAGGGCAGTGGTCACAGCACCCAGCTTGACTGAGCTCAAGAAACATCTGGCTGATGCACTCAGTGACATGCTCTGACTTGGCTGGCCCTGTGAGGAGCCAGGAGTTGGACTCAATGATCGTTATGGCTCCCTTCCAACTCAGTGTATTCTATGATGCTGTGATTCTATGATTTGCACTTTTTTATTTTACGCATACAACAATAATACAGGCTATACTATCACTGTGCTCCGGCTAGCAGAAATAACTACCAACTAGATTCCTCAGACCATTTATTTCCTGTTGTGCATCACTATCCTGCCTTTATACTACAAATTATCTGTCATAAGTGGTGATGGTGTAGCAGAAAAGAAACAATAAACCTTGAATTGCATCACTCAGTCCATCCTGGCCTCCATTACCTGGCCATGGTAATGTCAGCTGGCATGGCCTTGGGAGAGCAATATTGGGGCAACAATATTCAAAATGTCAAACTTTTTTTGCCTGTTCTCTGTTGTATTTTTTAATATGTAATAAGACTGTTGAGTGCTTCTGCTAGAATGGCTTCAAACTGAAATCAGATTGTTTGCTGTACTTGTGTTCTTTTACGCTTCCTGCTGTTGTTCTTATGTGCAGAAAGCTTGTGGAGTTCAGGTAGTATCATTTTGAGTGTATCTCTGCTTTCTCTGGCTTAAAACACCCATGTCAAATCTGTGGAGAGCAACAGTGAGATAAAAGGAGCTTCATGGGGTATCTCCCAGGACTGAGGGATGCCTGAATCCAGTCAGATGGCTGGTAGGCCATGGGTTGTGTCAGAGGAAATGCTGCAGCACAGCCATTGCAAGAATTTGGGCCTCTCTGCGTCTCCACAGGAGTGTATACTAAGTGATGTGCTTGGAGCATGCAGAGGCAGGCACCCAGAGGTTTGCAGAAAGGTGAAAAGTGTATTCTAGCAGGAGCTATGTATATGAAAGGTTGTGGGAAGAGTGAGGGAAGCTATATATGTGTCCTACACTTAATGGTGGTAAGATAAGCTACAGCCCACTGCAAGAGTAAAATATCCCAGAGAGATCAGACATTAACACGTGAGAACACTGTGAGGCCCAATGAAATTGGGTTAGGCTCTCATTGTTCTGAAATAAACAATACCATGTACTAATGCATATTTGCTTTTATCCGGAATAGCCTCTTTGGTACTGTAGCATTAAAACCAGTGACCACAGGTTTACTGCTCCTCCTGGAGCTTCCACCGCTGAGAGGCACATGGAGATCTGCCTCTGCACAATCCAACATTTTCAATGGGAGTGACCTTGCTGCAGGTGAGCCAGCTGTCCGTCTTGCATGATAAGCATCCTGTCAAGAAAACAGTTACCCAAGCATTTTTGAGTCATGTGTTACAGATAGGAAGTGAGGTAAAAATTGACTGAGGTTGTCTGACATGCTTATTGTCATAATAAGAAAAAGAAAATGCAACATTAAGGGAAAAAAAGAAACTGCTTTCAGGTAAAAGAACTGATTAAATCTTTTAGGACTGTGCACGGCCAGGACAAACATAATCACTGAACCAATTTTGCTAGGGTTTGGTGTGTGTTTCATTATTTTTTTTAATAGAAATAATTTTCATAAAACAGACTTAAAATGTCCTAAGAAACACAGCATAATGTTTGTGTGGCTCACCATCTTTAAAAAAAAAAAAAAGACCCTTAACAGCTGTGCTAGCTTTGCATAGTTAGTAGAAAGCATTTAATTAAAAATTCATATAATAATCGTGTTCATTGAAAGAGGTAATTAATACATACTGGTGCTTCTATAACATGTGGCTTTGCAACATCTGAAGTATTATTATAATATTAGTTCTTTTTATTATATATTATATTAGTTCTCTTGCTTTGCAGTTTACTGACTTGCTGTTGATGATAGACCATATTCCTTCGTGTACAGAGGGATATCACTGCTCTTCTGAAACATATGCTTCCTTTCTACCTAAATCTAGTCCAAAATGGAGAGGCAAGAGAACTTTGGACCTGTATGATTTCTAGACATGAATCAGGTTGTCTGACCTTAAGACATTTACTATGTCGCTTTCCCTCCAAAGAGCAGAAACAATATTTACATGGTAGCTTGAGTCAGCATCAATAGATTTAAGGAGACAGAGAAGTGAAAGGAGGTTGTAGAGCAGGAAAGCAAATCTTCACTCTTCGTTTTTAACACTTCAACATGGAGGATGCTCACATACCAACAAAAAAAAATTGAACACAATTGAGAACGACAAATGACACAACACCAAGAAATAAAGATGTCAACTTTGGTCTTGGATGATAGTTCACACACATACTAAAGAAATTCTATCACCACACCATCTGTCTGTGTTCTTGAGTGTTCGGTTAAACAAATGAATGACGTTAGCATAGTACATAGCATTTGCAATGAAAAAAGTCATTAACTGTACACAAAAGGGCTGGAAATCATGTAGCTTTTGTAAGCTTTGAAATTTACTGACAAATAGCAACAGTGTATGCTGAGAAAGACAACACAACACAAATACTCATTACAGTAATCTAATTGTCAGTAATCCAATTCTGCATACCTTTATGTTGTGGTTTTGCATAGCAAGGTTCTGGTAGAGGGCAGGGGGGCCCCAGGGATGGCTTCTGCAAGAAGCAGCTAGAAGATTCCCCTAGGCCCAACAGAGTAAATAAATGGCTCAAGGATGAACCCAGATCCAACAAAGGCTGAGCCAATCAGTGACGGTCACAGCACTTCTGTGAATCATATTTAAGACCAAAAATACTCGAAGCAGCTGCTTTTTGCCACCAAAGAAGAGAGTGAGAAGGTGTAAGAAATTTGCAAATACCAAGATCAGTGAAGAAAGGCGGAGGACGAGCACCTCCAGGCACCAGGGGAGAGATTCTCCTGCAGCCCATCGAGAAGATCATGGTGGAGCAGGTTGTCCCCCTGCAGCCTATGGAAGATGATGGGGAACAGAGATC